>JZLH01S0326309.1:107419-132419 GCA_001188425.1 Eucidaris tribuloides | reverse complement strand
TGAAAGGCGAACGACGATCCACTAAACCACTGCACCTCCACCACAACGATAAACAAATATCTCCGTAAACAGAAAAAAATAGTATATATGATAATAATAATGTCATATTTACCCAGGGTAGACACTAAAAAAAAGTGCGTAAAAGGTGCAACTTTGCGGAAATAGGTGCAGAGCAGTTTCTACCGCGGTATTCGAGCAAATCTGCACCTTTCATGGCTGAGCTCTCGCCCCACTCCATCATGTTTGCAAGTTTGCATCTTTTAGGTGCAAGTTTGCACCTTTTAGGTGCAAGTTTGCACCTTTGAGGTGCAAGTTTGCACCTAAAAGGTTACGTTTTGCCTCCAAAAGACCACTTTCATAATGTATTCAAATTTATGGATGTCTTGTCTTCCAAAGCCTGGTGATGAGCTATATCTTTCACCTGTTTCTATGAATGCAATTTTAATACTGAAAATGCAACTTGCATACATTACCCATTTTCTATGATGGATAAGCTTAGATAAGCTTTCCGGTTGTCAAGAACAACCTTTGTTTAAAAGGTATGCATGTAATTTGAATATATTACGAAAACGGCCTATAGGTCCCAGTTTGCACCTTAAAAGGATGAAAATAGTGCACCTTCGGCTTCAACACTATATAATTATGTGAAAACAATCACCTTCACGGCCAGCGTGTTGGCCAGGTTGGTAAAACGTCTGCCTCACGTGCGGAAGGTCGCAGGTTCGAGCCCCGGTAAGGTCATATTTGTACGAGTTTTTAAATATTAGTAATTGTTAATTAATAAAGTGTATTATAATGTAAATACTATAAATAGCACTGGAATGAACGTACAAAAAAAAACACACAGTTTGCGTGAAGAAGAATACTTTTTCATTTTCTATGGTGCAACTTTGCACCTTTCGGGTACAACTTTGCACTTTTCAGAAAGGTGCAAAGTTGCACTTTTAAAGGTGCTCCCAGTGTGACACTGGTCTGCACCTTTAAAGGTGCAAAGTTGAGCCTATTTTTCTTAGTGTGTAGCCACTTCAGTCATATAGATTGCTCTACCAGCGGGCCCTGCATTTAACTTTTTTTTCGCGCTGATGCTGCATCTGTGCACAATGTAAAGAGTTAAAATACATGGCTAGAAGGCAGTATCATTTTTAAAAGTTCTTGGTATATATGACCCGGTCGGGGCTCGAACCCTCGACCTTCCGATTGTTAGGCGGGTGCTCTCACCGCTAGGCCATAACGAAGGTGTTTCGTGTTTGCTGCTGGGTACAGAGTGGGATATGTAATTACATTGATTAGTTGACCAGTTCTCTAGAATTATCACAGTCATAATTCCCATGAAATTGTAGCTATCCACACCTCTCTGGAAACTTCGATGTGCCCGCAATGGTTGTGGATTTGGTTCAATTTATCTGTCATCTTTTTAATGCCAGCTTGGGCATTTTTTATCTGTGAAAATTTGGAGCATTTCCGTTAACCCTTCCGGTATCATGCTACGAGTGTCATATGTTAAATATATAAACTTGTGTACCAACGGTGCTGAGATGATTAAACACCAATGTTCATCTGTAACAAAATCCGAAAAATATCAAAACTGATACGGAAGGCGTTTGCGACAGGATGTTTATTCGTTGTATGATTATTTTATCTATTATTACTTTGACGGACATTTATCCTCGTATGCACAATAATCTAGTCTTCCGGATTAAACGCAAATTTAAGATGATAAATAATCTTAAAATATCTTTTAAGAATTAAGATCCATAAAAAAATCAGACATACTTTTATTTTTTGTTGACAAAAAAAAAAATCAATCGCAGAATCTGCTAGATCAGTACTTAATATTTCACAAATGTGTCCAAATTTATGTCTGTTTCATCATTCATAATTTATCAATTTGTGACATAGGATGAAAGTAATTATTTTACGTTTCTCATTGCTCACTATTACTATTACTATTGTTATTATTATTATTATTATTATCATTATTATTATTATTATTATCATTATTATTATTATTATTATCATCATCATCATCATCATCATCATCATCATCATCATTATCACCATCATCATCAGCAGCAGCACCAGCAGCATCATTATTATCATTATCATTATCATCATTATCATCATCATTATCATCATCTTCTTTTTCTTTCTTCCTATCTTCTTCTTCTTCTTCTTCTTCTTGTTCTTGTTCTTGTTCTTGTTCTTCTTCTTGTTCTTGTTCTTGTTCTTCTTCTTCTTCTTCTTCTTCTTCTTCTTCTCTCCTCCTCCTCCTTCACCATCATCATCATTATCGTCACCGTCCTCATTTTCTCTGCTTCCCCCTCCGCTTATATTTCTCCTTCCTCTTCTTCATCTTACAAATTTTGTTAGAATAATAATTCTTATATTATTTTAAAAATCCACCACCGAACTGAGCAGTGACATGATACATCAATACACCCTCCTACAACTCGTTTCCCTATAGCTACCTAACCCCAAGTATTTCCATCGGTGCAGCAAATATTATCAAGTGACGCACGCGACCATATCAGCCCTGCTAACAGGTGCCCAAGTACCGCAATTTTCCCGTCATATTAAAACCATGGCCGAGCACCTTGTAATGTACGTATCACCTGAAAAGTTCATGTGCATGGCAGTTAGGTCATTCGTTTCCAGTACAAAATATATATTTTTTCTAATGATTTTTTTTTCATAATATATTTTAAAAGTTTTTTTGAACTGGAAGGAGTATTGGCCGACAACCAATAATGTTTTACGATCGCTATGAAGCAAAGATATATTCTAAAGTGCTTAATGGTAGAATTATCCGTAGTTTTTCACATATTTTGTATATATGACCTGGGTGTAAGATTGCAAAGGGGGGGGGGGGGATATTCAGGAATTTGTATTGTCTCTCCTCACCGTAAAGAAATAATGATCGGTACACCGCCCATAGTCATTTATGACAATATAAAACCAGTCTTCCCCTACCCATCTCAATTCTCAAATAGATATGAGATATAAAAGCAGGGAGTGTATTTTGAAATTATGACTGGTACGCGTAAATTCATAAAATTATACAATTTACCAAATGCATACTTCACCGCTGCTGCCGCTGCTGGTGCTGCTGCTCCTACTACTAATATTACTACCACTACCACCACCACCACCACCATCACCACCACCACTATACTACTGTTGTTGTAGTTCTTCTTCTTCTTCTTCCTCCTCCCCTCCTCTTCCACTCCTCCTACTCCTCTCCCCCGCTTCCGCCTCCCCATTTTCCTTTTCCTCCTCCTCCTTCTCCTCCGCTCCTCCTCCCCTTCCTCCTCCCACCTCCTCCCCTCCTCCCTTCCTCCTTCCTTCTCCTTCCTCTTCCTCCCCTTCCTCCTCCTCCCACCTCCTCCCCTCCTCCCTTCCTCCTTCCTCCTCCTCCTCCTCCTCTCCCCCGCCCCCGCCTCCCTCTTCCCCTTCTCCTTCCCTCCTTCAATCCTCTATCCTCCTCCCCTCCTATTCGTCATCGTCGTCGTCATCCTCCTCCTCCTTTCATTTCCTTCTACCCCCTCCCTCCTCTCATTTTATAGTTCCCCTATACATCTTTTAATCTAATGCACCCTCTAATATCTACTTTAAAAAAAAATGTTTACGTGTCTTATACATGTATTACTGCTTATTTCTCTTTTACGACTACCACGGCGTTTCAGTCAACTTGCAGGGGTTTTAGTATTCATTAGTATTTGGTGTTTTTTTTGTAAACTGTAATTCTGTGTGTGAAATTAGAATATTAAATATCTGCAATTTTGTCTGACATGCCGAATATCAAATATGGCTCAGGTCAATTTCATTTTCAAATTAATGTTGTACATCTACAATACAAACCCACTTGATAATAGTAGAATAGAGGTTTGAAAAATACATTTCATTATTCAATGCTGAAACCGTTAACACCTTATGAGGGAAACGTCATTTTATATTTGAATGGCTGACTATAACGATTTCTAGGTTTAATCGACACGCGAATTCGCGTGCCCCCCATATCACTGACACATAGCTGAGCTCTGAACCGAACTGCAATTTGACATTGTTTATCAAGCGATGTTTGCTTTAGTCCCAGTCATAATTAATCGTGTGTCGAAATACTGCGCAATAATTCTTGTCCCTCCATCTCAAGCGCAGAAACGCATCACGTTTTATATACGCAGCGTTCATCATGGGGTACTGTGAATACGACTCCTAAAATTATTAGTTTGTGCGGATAGGCTTGAAGGATAACGGGGCTATATCCCCTGACTCTTGTGTAAATTAATTATAGATTTTTTCTTCCGCACAGCGCCGCATGAAAGTAGTTTAGGAGCAATTAAAATTCCTGTGTGCCTATTCCCGAGCAGTCGCCTTTTAAACACAGAACAATAGTACGTGCACGTGGTTGTGAAGATGACGAATTTAAGACATTTCATCGATGGCCGGGGAAATGAAATATGTTTATTAAATGGGGATGTTTAATTTATTAGCGTCTCGTTTTCGCTCTTCACTATGAAGTAGATCTTACATGCCTGTGTATGAGTAAGGGAAATACACACACGCACTTTCAGTTTACACTTGAAGGTGAAGGCATACAAGTAAAATGAAACCCATTAATATTTTACGGATAAGTATTGGCAACGGGGTGATGTACAAAAACGGATAATTTTATGCCGTGGTAGTCACCTCCTCTCAACCAAACAAACTCTTCAATAGCTATCAAAATAAAGCTTGCATGAACTTTGACCCTAAGTTTTACCCTCGGATGTCTCCTTTAATAATTGTCTCCAACAACAATCAAACATGTTCAGGGCAGCTGATGAAGGTATGAACACACTTGCTATTTTAAAGTTCATGACGGAGATGACGTTTTCAATCACCAAATCATTTCTTTCTTTCTGTCTGTCTTTCTTTCTTTATTATTAATTCATATATTTATTTATTTATTTATTTATTTATTTATTTATTTATGCTTATTCTTGTGTATATAGTCACAGACACATTCGTTTATTGACTCCAAGTACATGTAAGATAAAATCAAAAGTATACGTTATCATAAGACACGTCTCATGAAGAAACAACAGTACAATACACACGTTACATGCGCGAAACAAATTAGTACCAGTTTTGCGCAGGAAAAGTGAATTTACCAGACAGCAAAATACAACATTGGGCTGTTGTGTGGAGACAGTACCCAGAAATATGATAAAGCACTGCGTTATTTTATATATATATGTTCAAACACTGTAAGTAAGACACAAACAACAACAACAATGACAATACAAAATTAACGAAAATTCCAATGCTAGACGAATTGAATACAATAATTATCACTCAATAAGATTATCAAAAAAAAAACCTTTCTCTCAAACGAGTCGAGACAACATGTTACAAATACCTTTTTTTATTAAAAAGTTTTATTGAGAAAACTAAATAATCAAGGTTGATTTTCTTTTCAAACAACGATACAAAATCGTGAAGTCGTGAGAGAGTGCCAAAAGGCGCTAATCCAAGATTATAACCAACAAACCAATATTACAATGATATCAGCAAAGGCATTCATTAAATTCATTATTACAACAGAACGTTTAACACATTTCATATTTCTAAAAAAAAATACAGTATAACACTAGACCATCAAATCATTATGATGATAACTTACAACAAACGTACAATATAATCATTGTCAAATAAAAACAAACGAAATACAAGGACCCCTCCCCCCAAAAGAAGAAAATGACAACGATAAACAAGCCAACGTCCCATCCTTAAAGGCGTGGTGTCTCTTTTGCATGCCCCACAAACTCTCATCGTAAAACCTAAGAACCTTTAGCAAAGTGTAAGGGCTGGAAACTCAATTTCACAGTCATGGACAGAAGTATGGAATATAGTTTTCTACCAAATGCAGTTTTCAATCATATTAGAAAAAGGTTTCTTGTCCTGAAGTAGAGACGGAGGCGGCGCCACGGGGGGGGGGGAGGTGTCAGGGATGGGCGGCCACCCCCTATTTTATTATCAAAATAACGGGAATTTTACGGTTTTTCGAAAATATTGCCCTCCTATTCTTGTTGATTTTGCTACTAAAGAAAAAATGGCGGGCAAAAAATGCTTTTTGTCGTCGTCAGCCCCCTGCCCCCACTTGTCGGAAGTGTTTGGCTTGCATTTTAGTTAGTAAAACAATTTGTTTGGCAGGCAAAATTTTCCCCGGCGGATTTCACCCCCCTAAATTTTACCCTGGCGACGCCTCTGGGTGAAGCTCATTTGAATTTAGAAATAATATGTTCTGCATGGGTAATTGATCACTATTTGTAAAAAATCTGCACTTTAAAACAGGGCTACGCAAAGAAATAACCATATTCCAAACTTTTGTCCAGGACTGTACTGTAGAATTATAGTGATCTTTAGACTTTGACTTGAATGAGACAAGATCTTGTAGCACAGAACAAACAGAAAATGTTTAGGTAATTACTGATATTCAGATTTCACAGACATGTCCTTCATAAATAACCTAAGGGCATGAATGATATTTTTCTGTACTGCGGGAGGGGTGCAAATGAGATTTCCTGCCTTTAAGCAGCCCTTCCGCTTTTTAATAATTCGTAGGAGTGAGTTCGTGTGTCTTTACTTTTCATTGGCAAAGGGATTAATATATCGCCACGTAGATTTTGTTGTCCGATAATCCACGCGAATAAATCGGATAATTTCTGAATTAGTCTTTTATCATTAATTAACGAGGTTTTTTTCACTCGGTTGACAGCATTCACAGTTATGAGGCAATCGTTAAAGAATTCGAAGTATACATTTATGATTTCATTTGTTTATTGGTTGTTTTTGTTTTTAATATTTTCTTTTTAATCATTTATTCTATTCATCTCTGTCGGGTCTTCACGTTATGCACAACCCCTTTCTATTTTTTTTTTCATTCAGTCAGTCCATTCATTCATTCGTAATAATATATTACTTGTACTTAATTCTGTTGCCAAAACAACATAAGATTCAATTCAACCAATTTCACTGCAAGTAATCACAAAAATATAGCAAACAAATAAAAAAAAAAAACCCAACCCAATAACAGACAAGCATTTAAAGTGAAAAGATAATGAGTGCTTTGGGATCCCATCCCAATAAAGTAGGGCTTGTAATTATGTACCCATCGACTTGCACTTACATCATAAAATTACACTTACCGTTGTTTAATGTTCAAACCACAAACAGACAGACAAACAGACAGACAAACAGACAGACACACAGACAGACACACAGACAGACAGACTCACACACACACAGACAGACAGACAGACAGACAGACAGACTCCTCACCACACACAGACGGACAGACACACACACACCACACACAACACACACACACACACACACACACACACACACACACACACACACACACACACAACACACACACACACACACACACAACACACACACACACACACACCCACACACAACACACCCACACACACACACACACACCCACACACACCCACACACCAACACAGCCCACACCACATCCCACCTCCCCCTACACACACTGAGTTCACACATAACTAAATACACACAAACACTAATACAAATTATCAAGAGAAGGGGAGTATTTTTGAAAGCGGACGGGAAATATACAATGGGGTATACAGAAGTGAATATTGATTTGGTCATTATTGCAATAAGCTTTTGAATCATGAATTTGAAGAGAACAGCCCAGTGAAAATTGTGCTACGAGTACGATCCACGTATTTCAAAGTACATTTACATGAATAAGTTATTGTCGGTGATCTCCGCACCCACAGTCTTGCTTTTCAATCTTGGGCGGTGAGGGCGTGTGTAAATTTACCACGAAATTATAGCCGCGGCACTTGAACTTGCCGAATTTTAGAGTTAGTGCTACACATTACATGTACAAGAATGTACCAGCTTTTTAAATGGGAGATGCAAGAAACTGGGTAAGACAGCTTCATCTAAAAATTAGTAACAAACATAAACGCCTGTTAAGGACTAAGGTGGAGGCAGAGGGAAAAGCTTTCGAATTTTGTTAAATATATTGCAAGGGGGGAAGTTGTGAAATTATAAATTATGACGAATACACACTATTTTTTAAAAATTATTCTGGAAATAATACAAACTGTGATAATATACTTAATGGCCTCTGTCATGCTAGTAAATGCTTGAAGTTAAATAACAAACTAACTTCTCACATTTTAGATACCGAATGCCATCTTTATGAATAGCTATAATAACTCATTCAGTGGTGTATAAACCGATAAACTAAAATATTCTAAATATAAGTATACATTAGTCTCTTAAGATTTTGCGTCTATGTGTTGACCAAGAAAAGGTAGATTAAACTAAAACTTAAACTGTTTGTGCATTATGTTATTGATTCTGATACTACCTTGTCTGCCAAAGTGTGAGGGATAGAATCATATTTTTATCTGTTAACATTAATTAACACATTAATATGACCCCTTCCATAAGGTAAGAACGGGTTTCATAATAAATTAATTATTTGATAAGATTGCAGTACTTCGGTCTTTTAATGATTTTATTTTTATTTTTCTAATTACAGAGATGTCCTAAAAAAAATATTTGAGCATGAAAACATTTATAATCATGACCCTTTTCTCTAAGATTGCTAAGAAAATACAGCAATATGAATATTGTAAGGAGTATTATGATTGATCATGAATGATTTACAGAGGCATATCACTTATACTTGTAATTTTCCCGTTCTCCAAATTACTGATTGGATACATCAGTATGACTATTATTATTTCTGTTCACTCTCGAGCTACTAACCCGTGCATATCTAATAAGCACATTTTTATGCTCGAATATTTTTTTTTCTCTTTGTCATAATCATTGTATATACTATTCACGATTTGGAGGTTAATTTTGATTCGTTTTCGATTTACAGGCGCGCTTGAAAAACAGCGTTTGAGGCTATCCAGCAGTATAGTTGATATATTTTTGGTATTCATAAATAAATACCATACAACATATAAACCACAAGTTAACAAGTGCAATTAACAAGCCAAATACCTAGTTACATCGGATATTCAAAAACAGCCAGATACTATTCTAAAAACTGCACTAATCATATTTTAATACAAATTTTGGCACGTGTTTTGTGCCTGAGAAATTCTCACGTATTTTGTTTGCATTACGACACATGTAAATCAACCGCAAACGCGACGCACGCATTGAAAACTGTTTGTTTTTAATGTATGATTTACGCACAGAATGTATATCTATATCACCGTTATCGGGTGTAATCACAGAAGCAACAATACAAAGTAAACCCACGGAAACATGGCTGGAAATACGAGAAGGTCATGCAAGTTTGCGATTAGTGTTACTACAGAAGTTATGAAATATAATATGTAATTAATTTCTCAATAAATTTGAATACATATGCATGAACTGTCATATCATGATTATTATTTTCATCTTTATCACGATTATTACGATTATTGTGATCATGACCATCACCATTGTGACTCTCCACCTCCTCTTCTTCCTCCTCCTCCTCCTCCTCCTCCTCCTCCTCCTCCTCCTCCTCATCATTATCAACTCTTTCTACTACTACCATCATTTTCACTACCACCACCACCACAACCACCACCAGCAGCAGCACCGCCACCACTACCACTACCACTACCAGCACCACCAGCACCAGCACCAGCACAACCACTACCACCACCATCACCATCACCACCATCACCATCACCACCACCATTACCATCACCTCCATTACCACCAGCACCACCACTACCAGCACCAGCAACAGCAACACCAGCACTACCACCACCAGCAGCAGCACCACCACCACCATTACCAGCACCACCACCACCACCATCAGCAGTAGCAGCAGTAGCAACAGCAGCAGCACCACCACCACCAGCAGCAGCATCACCACCACCACCTCCACCACCAGCATCACCTTCACCATCACCATCACCATCACCTTCACCATCACCATCACCATCACCATCACCATCACCATCACCATCACCATCACCATCACCATCACCAGCACCAGCACCACCACCAGCAGCAGCAGCACCACCACCACCACTCTCACCACACTACAACCATATCATCATCATCATCATCATCATCATCATCATCATCGTCTTCATCATCATCATCATCATCATCATCATCATCATCATCATCATCATCGTCTTCATCATCATCATCATCATCATCATCATCATCATCGTCTTCATCATCATCATCATCATCATCATCATCATCATCATCATCATCATCATCATCATCATCATCATCATCATCATCATCATCATCATCATCATCATCATCATCATCATCATCATCATCATCGACTCCAACCTGTACCTAAACCTGCATGGAACACCTTCCAAATTGAAAACTTGAAGGGATTCTAGATGCACTCTGGTGCAATAATGCAATTTGATGTTATATTTTTGAAGCGTTTTATTTCACAAATTTATTACAATTGGGTGAAATGCATCTTCAGCAGAGGTACAACTTAAACGGGAGAAAATCAAACTCGAGGGAGACAGAGCGTGAGATTTGGGAACATTCGCCTCAAAGGTTAGATCTGGAGAGTTGGAGTCTCTGCATCATCATCATCGTCATCATCATCGTCGTCATCATCTTCATCATTGTCATCATCATCATCATCATCATCATCATCATCATCATCATCATCATCATCATCATCATCATCATCATCAACCATCATTACCATTATCTCCATCACCATCATCACCTTAACCATCATCTGCATCATCATCACCGTCATCTTCATCGTTGAAATATTATCTCCGCAATTACCTCTATTACTACTACTACTACCACTACTACTACTACTACTACTACTACTACTACTACTACTACTACTACTACTACTACTACTACTACTACTACTACACTACCAACTACAGTTACTAGCTACTAGCTACTACTAACTACTACTTTAACTACTAAACTACTACACTACTACTACTACTACTACCTTACTACAATACTTACTACTAGCTACTGGCTACTACTACTATACTACCACTTACTACTACTACTACTACATACTACTACTACTACTACTACCAACATCCACAAGCGGTATGCAACCCTCGTTCTATTTAGAAGCTGAAAAAAGAAGGAGCAGAAGAAGAAGAAGAGAAAAGAAAAAGAAGAAGATAGATGATGACAAAGCAAGAAGAAAAGAAGAAGAAGTAAAGGAAGGAAGAAGAAGAAGAGAAGAAAAGCGAGATAGAGGAAAGAAAAGAAGAAGAAGAAGAAGAAGGAGGAGAGAAGAGAGAAGTAAAGAAGAAGAAGAAGAAGAAGAAGAGAAGAAGAAGAAAGAAGAAGAAGAAAGGCAAGAAGAAAAAGAAAAAAGATGAAGAAGAAGAAGAAGAAGAAGAAGATAGACGAAGGAGAAGAGAATGTAGAGGAAGAAGAATACATTGTCAATCAACATCATCCGTCGTACAGCGATTTGTTAGTGCGATCTGAATGTAGCACGCAGCCTGGTAATAAAACTCTACCTTTAGTTTTATCGTGGTCTACCTTTAATTCAAACTCTACTCTGATTATCTGGTTTGAGTAAGTAATGGGATCTTTAAATCTCTTCCTATCAGAGATTATAGTGTCGGGAAACGGTGTTATCAGCTACGACTGTTTAACTTTGGGCTAAAATGCGCACCATTCACGTCAATGCTCAGTTCAACAATACTGCGTAGCTCGACGTAGAGGGCTCCTTTTCCCTTCAAACTGATTGAACTAAAGCTATCGTAGCGCAAACTAGAGAAGTGATCCTCCCTGCACAAACCATACAGGCCATGCGTCACAACTAGACTGTCCCCTGTCTACATAATGGTGGAAGATTGATAAATTTGAGGTGTAAATTATCTATCCAGATGATATATTTAAGAGAAATCCCAATAGGTAATAAGGAAAATACCACTTTATTTCCTTTTCCATTATTCCCCTCATCCAGTTGTGCATGATTTCGGTATTGACATGTATCACCTTGCTTTGTTTTGTGTCTTTTTTGTGGAAAATGTAACACTACAGTATCATTTCCAATTGAGCTCTTTTTATAAGTACTGCAGATATGACTATGCTAGTTTGAAGTCCCCGTAATTCAGGAATTTGAGCAGGCAGGTGAACATCTCACAAGAGTCTCACCAATCTCTTTTCTATGAAGAATCTTGGGTTCCTTTACGTACGTGCTGAGGATTTTACGTCGTATTCGAAGGACGATTTGCGGGGATGGTCAAGGTATTTTACTCAAGGACACAACCGCCATGGCGTGGACTCGAACCAGGGATCTCTAGCATGAAAAAACATTGTTTTTTCCACTAAGTCGCTCTTCCTCAAGGATCCCTTATTCCTAGACAATGCAGTGTTACGTCAATGACATCAAATTCCTCCTTTCTTGTCCGATCCCTTGTGAATTCGTATCAGGACAATTCCCACCCAGACAATTACCCCGTAGGAGAATCACCACCCAGACAATTACCCCGTAGGACAATCACCACCCGGACAATTACCCCGTAGGACAATCATCACCCGGACATTTACCCCTCAGGACAATCACCATCCCGACAATTTCCCTTTAGGACAATCACCACCCAGACAATTTCTCTTTAGAACAATCATCACCCTGACAATTACCCCCAGGACGATCACCACTCGGACAATTACCCCTTAGGACATTCACCACCCGGACATTTACCCCTTAGGACAATCATCACCATAAAAACTACCCCTCAGGACGATCACCACCCGGACAATTGTCCCTTAGGAAAATCACCACCCGGACAATTACCCCTTAGGACAATCACCACCCGGGCAATTACTCCTTAGGACAATCACCACTCGGACACTTACCCCTTAGGACAATCACCACCCGGACAATTACCCTAAGGACAATCATCACCCGAACAATTACCCCTCAGAACGATCACCACCCGGACAATTGTTCCTTAGGGCAATTACCACCGAGACAATTACCCCTTTAGGACAATCACCACACCGGACAATTACCCCTTAGGACAATCACCACACCGGAGAATTACCACTAGGATAATCAACACCCAGACAATTGCCCGTTATGAAAATCACTACCTGGACAATGACCCCCTTAGGACAATCACTACTAGGACAATTACCAAAGGGAGTATTGGTCTGGGGTAATTATCCTGCGGGTAATTGTCTTGGGATAAATGTCCGGGGAGGGGGTAATTATCCAAGGGATAATTGTCCGGTGGTGTTAGTCCGGGAGGTAAATGTCCAGGCGGTAGATATCCTAAAATGGTAATAATCATCTAACTGATTAAGATTCTCTCTATAGTGATTTGCTCTCTGGCAAATTCACTCCAAGTATTTGCTCCATCCCTTTCTATCTTGTGTTTTTTTCTTTAGCTCTTTATATGAATATCTCCTCTTGTATTATCCAATAGCATCATTCGTTGTAACATTCTGGGTGTTTTCCCCTTATATTCTTTCTTCTATCACATCTTTTTACAATCCCTTGTCTTAAATTGTCTTCTGTCCATTTTTCTCTGTCGATCTCTCGTAGTTTGAATCAACCCTTGTCTTCTCCTGCACATTGAAAGATCGCTCCGTTCCCTATTCTCTCTGAAAGTTTAATATTTTCCATTATTCTTCACACAGCCATCTTAAACTGCAGGTACACGACAAAAGAAAATGGAAGAAGGGAAGACGTTTGAATAGAAAGGGAACAGGGAGAAAGGAAGAGAAGAAAAAGGAAAAATGAACAAAAAAGAAACTCATGAATACGGAAGAAAATAAAAAAGGATAAGAAAAAAAATAAAAGGTAAAAGGTTTATGTTAACTCGACATTTGTGTAACAAGTACGTGTATCACTCACCGCTCCTGCAAACACGTTGTGCTTCCCTACAAAATAGCTAGTTCCCATGGATGTACTTTTGATACTCCCATGCCTGTCAAAAATGTGATTAATGATCATGACAGATTATGCAAACAAGAATGTTTGTTAACATAAAGATAACCGGAGTGGTACAACGTCATTGTCAATACAACTGTTGTACGGAAACAATGAAACCTGGCGTTGACCGTGATTCGACAGTCGTGATACCAGCCGAGCAGGGAGGTGGGGTGGAGGTGTGGTAGGGGATGGGTCGGGGTCTAGCAGGGGTTACAGGTCTGGTAGGGGTTAGGATGTGGTCTGCTTGAGGTTGGTGAGGTGGAAGTGGGGAAGGAGTTTGGTTGGAATCTGGTTGGGGTTTGATTGGGGTCCGGTAGGGGTTGACTTGGGGTCTGTTGGAGTTTGGTTGGGGTATGGTTATGGCTGAGTTGAGGTATAAGGGTTAGGCTTGGGTCTGGGAGAGGTTACGTTTTGGGTCTGGTTGGGGTTAGGTTTAGGTCTGGTTGAGGTTGGTTGAGGTCCGGTAGGGGTTAGGTTTGGGTCTGGTTGGGGCTGGGGTGGATGTGTGGTAGGTGTTGGGGGGGGGGGTCTGGTAGGGGTTAGTTTGATTTCTGGTAGGGGTTGGTTGGGGTTAGGTGGATGTGTGGTCGGGGAGGGTGGGGTCAGGTTGAGGTTGGGGTGGAGGTGTGGTTGTGGTTTCGCTTGAAGTCAGGTAAGGGTTATCAATTTTGCTGTCTGGTAGGGATTAGGTTGGGTCTTGTAGAGGTTAGGGTTGGGTATGGTCGGGTTTGGTTTTGGTCTGGTACCGTGCTACGGGTTGGCTTGGGGGTCTAGTAAGGGTTGGGTTGAGGTCTAGGGGAGGAGGTGTGGTGGGGTTGGGTTTGGGTATCGTCGATGTCGGGGTGGGGTTTCGTTTGTGTTGGGGAGAGTTGTCAAGCGTCAGCCATGGGCGCAAATCCAAGAAGAATGCTATTCATGTGGGAGGGGGGGGGGGAACACAACAATAGGTGTCCCCCCCCCCACATGAAAAGCATTCCTGCGTGGATTTGCGCCCATGGCGTCAGCTAATAATCGCAACATGTATAGTTTTGTAAAAACCCATGGCCACACCCTTTTGGTCGATGAACATAAAGCCAAGTGCAGTGCAAATTGTAAAGAAAAACGAAATCTTTAATATCAAAGTTGGGTAAAGTGACATTAATAAGAGTATTATTCTACACACTCGCTGCATTGAATTGGTTAAATGCACATCTGTTACAGTGAAAGTCATTCACTTTTCATTATTGGTTACTTAATATTTTATACCATAATTCAGATTTCAAATTTCCCTAAGAAAACGCAAATGTTCATAAAGTCTTGAAACTAGCCCCCCAAAAATCCTTATAACGGTAATACATTGCATTAAAATCATGAGAGTTTGCCTTGCCGTTAGTCTTTGATAATTAATTTTCAATGATTTTATTATGGTAGCATATAAAAAAAAAATCCTTTCCTCGATGAAAGATGATAACTATACCGCATTACAAACACTTGTTGTCCCTAATACACTTCTGAAAACGATAATTCAGATTATGTTGTCGATATTTCTCTAATAAATTGGTTTCACGATTAAACTCACCCGCGTCTTTTTGTGTATACAATTTTTATTTATAGAACAGCCCGACAACGTTGTTATCTCGGACTTGTTTTCTTATCACCATCGTTGAACCCTTTTCACCCTCCTCCTTTACACAAACACTGCCGGTGTTAATACTTCGTAACTTCAAGAGGTAGCCTATCATTCTGTCGTTATGTTTATTCTATCCTTTGTCTTGCACGATTTTTACAAAACGATTATACTCCAACAGCGGTTTTATTTAGCGAGCGTGTCCGTATTTGCCTAGTTCTTAAATTGCGATAATGATATTTTAATTTAATCTCTACGGCTTGTATGTATACGGTGTATCGTTACGTATCTCTGCAATGACGTCAGTACGTTGTTGGACGGAGATAGTCCGATACAAGTTGGCATGCCGAGACATGTGCTACGTTCCCAGAAAGTAAAGAAACGATGAGAAAATCGGAGAGAGAAATTGTGAAAAACAACGTAGACCTGGGAAAAAAGCAGCCCTTGTCCAGACGCTTGTCTTGTTAACACAGTGCCACGTGTAATTTGTGTATTTATGTTTGACCTGGGAATCGAAAACATTATTCATGTGACCCACATACATCGCGTTATTCTAATATGATCGTGTGACCCATCCCTGTTACGTATGCGTTAAGAGTTAAGACACTTCATATTTTCGGTAAATGTTGAAATATGAACTTTACTCCAATTGTGTTTGTAGAAAGACCTAGATCATATGTTAATGCCCTGAAAATTTCACGCTCTGAAACGCTTCTAACTACTTTTTCTGTATTTTAGAAATCAATGATAAATGAATAGTAAATGTAAATGTAAAGAAATATGAAGCACAAGGTGATGTCTGCATCCTTATCACTTAAAATTTGCTGCATGTTTTCTTAACAATTTTCGTTTAATTTGATGTTCTTTTCTTATCTATATACCATACTTAATGAAAGATTGCTGAAAACTTGATCTGATAGACCAAAAATATGCTTTGGTTTTTCACTTTCATGGAGGTACATACTTAAGTCCAGGTTGGCGGATGATGACCAATAAACACTAAAATGTGAAATTGTAATCTTGATGCAGTACGTATTATTCTGTCAGAAAATGTGCACACCTTCATTACAGGTGCAACCGTACATGGCACAAGGATAGATATTGCGCTATTTAAGAAATAAAACACACTTCATGTGGTAAAAATTAGAGGGTTGAAATTGTCTACACTTTGTGAGAAAAATGCTTTTCAAAATCCCACCTTTAAGAACGCAAAATTATTCTGCAAGTGCAAAGTTGCACCAATAGTGTTGCATTCGACAGGTACAAAATTGTAACCTTCTTTTCTTATGGAGCCTTCCTGTAAAGATGATTGTTTTCTACTAAAACAATATTAGGTTTGGGCGGTAGTGTTGAGGTAAGCATGAAATCATCTGTTAAATTACATTTATTTGGTATTACGTCATTAAACATTCAGAATTATTTTATATTAATTCATATTGCTGTGACGTCGCTTTGTACGATTACAAATCATAATACGAGAAAGTGAACAAAATATTCGATACAAATTTATTTTCATTTTTACGTATTAAGATGCGGTTAGCATTTAAGACAAAGACAAGGCCGATACTCTCTACCATTTCCTTAAATATTATGACTATACATTTCTAAAACTTTGAAAAAATTTTCTTTGTGGTTTTTGTCTATCTTCGTCTTCTGAAGATAACTCAGCAACGTCGTAACATATTACGCAATATGCAATGGCACTTGACAGGTGAATTAAACCTCGGTCTTCTTATAGTTTTATCGTTTGTTTGCACATAAGTATGAATAATCCATTTCCTTGAATTGGTATCACGTTATTGTCAAGTGCCTTATTACTAGTGTGGCATGCGAACAATAATATTATATTGCACTAAATAGGCTTATTGACACTTGTAAGGTCGAAGGTATCATTTAATCAGTTGTTACAGCTAGCGATCTACTATGCACTCCAGTTTCCTTCGAGGACAATACCAGTAGCTTAAGTTCCACCCAAAATGTCAGCTCGATGCCTTCTTCTGATATTTAGTTGATACGACTTTGCTTTGACAAATTAAATGATTATGGATTTAATAAAGGTGATTTGATTGAATTTAGATGATTTTTTTTAGCCGTAAGTAGGCGGATTCTGGTGTCGATATACCACAATCATTTACCCTGCCTGTATGCTTTGAAAGGTACAAAGGTCACTCGGACCGTTCCACTCGAAAGGAGGGTAGCGGATATGTTATTAGTCAAAACGGTGGAACTTGAAATAAAATCACTTATTAGTTGAATTGTATATTTTGAAAGGGAGGATGTTTGAGGTGATCTAAATGTTTACAAAAGATGACCAAAGATGTTATCTTTAAAAAATGTCCCTCTGGCAAGTTCTTTAGGCACCCGATGAAAACAGTGTATCACGCCAAGCATTACGCGATAGTCTGTCACATTTTAGATGACGTCATGATGATTAATAGAGTAGTTTAACTCTTTAACTGCTGAATTTATTCTGAGGGGATAACAATTGTTATTTTCATATTTTCTTTGATTTTTTCTTTCTTTATGACGGTATTGAAAATGGTAATTTTCATACAGATGTTACCCAAGCACACCAGCAATTTTTAATTGTCTCCTGTACAAAGGTGAGGGAGAAAAATAATCATTACGATTATTCAGTTTGATTGTACGATTGTGCACAGATGCAATGTTAACGCTCAAAGGGTTAAATGATTCGCAGAACATACGTGACAAGTAACATTTTGACAAATTTGTTGTGCGTATGTAAAATGTGTCCCGTAGCTTAACATTACAAAACACTCATATAAAGGATGTCTCGCTCGTAAAACATTTTCTTGAATGATGAATTTGTTGTATTGCTCCCTCAGGGCACTATTAAGCCGGTTATAATTGTCTCCAATGCATTGTAAAAAACAACAACAACTCAACCATTGAGGTATAAACATTCGATGACATTATGAGTACTTACAAATGATCCATCATAATGCCGAATATAAATCAAATAAAACGCAACAATTATCCATGTCAATGGTAAAAAATATCTGGGATGGGCAAAGCTGTAAATCCTTTCCTCAAACACAATTTGTCATCTTCTGTATGACGAAGAAAATCGCATGTGTACCATTCTACTGTTAACAATATCCAACCTTAGTTACGGAATAAATGATACCCACAATAATTCGACAATCTTCGTCGATTTTCGGTCAGAGCACATCTTCTTTTGTTGATTTTTTTACTTACCTAAAACATTATACTGACAAAATTGCTTCTTTTTCACGAAAAGTACTATGTTTGTATACGTTTGAAAGTAACTTCACTTCTGCCTTTTACACCCCAGTTTCGTTTTAATATGGTCGACAAAGAAATTTAAAATTCAAAGTCATTTAATATCTTCTCACTAATGCCCCAGTCACACAGTCGCTTACGTTAAGCTACGTCCGCCGCGGATAGATACGGATGAGTGGACGCAGCATGGACGCAGGCATCCGCAGGGTCGTAAGTAGACGTAACTGTTCGTAACTGATCCATAGTGAGACGCAGAGTTACGGCGCCAAGCCTGCGAAATTTTGAAATTTTCAAAATTTCGCAGGGAGTCGCCACGGATGCTGACTTACGCAAGTAACCGTAACTAAACGTAACTATCCGTAAGTGAACGTAACTATCCGTAGCTTGGACGCAGATCATCCGGGAAAATTTTTACTTCGCGTCCATTTGCGTTCACTTGCGTCCACCGTAAGTATTCGCAATTACCCGCAAGTACTCGTATCAAAACACTTACGTCCGCTTACGGAGAGGTACGGATGCTGCGGACAATTGCGTCCTTTGCCTCATCGGAGTCCCCGCAACCACCCGTCCTGTCTCGCACCCGGTTGGGCCTGCATCAGCTGGTGGGGGTTGAAGACAGAGCATATCCTCCTGCATCACTGGTTTATCTTGGGGGTCTGTTGCCTTGTTGCCCTCTTCATCCTTCCTCTTGCCCTATACCACCTTGCTTTTTGGGGGAAACTTTGGAACCATACAGCAGAAATTGGAAAGGTAAGTTCTCCGTAAAGATAAAAAATACACCGGTTGAGCAGAAATAGTCAGAAAAAAACACCTTCATAATTATCCAAAAATAATTTTTGAGTAGTAATAATAGCAACAACAACAACAACAACAACAACAACAACAACAACAACAACAACAACAACAATAATAATAATAATAATAATAAATAAAAAATAAATAATAATAATAATAATAATAATAATAATAATAATAATAATAATAATGATAATAATAATAATAATAATAATAATATCGTTAATTTTTGAATAATTATTTTTATTCGATAATAATTTCTTTTTGTTCAAAAATAGACGTACAAAATTTAGAACGTTGTCGGGTCCGAATAAGATATTGACGAATGACACAGCTCTACAATTAGTGCAATCAGCTTTTTTCATGGGAGTATGTATTGACAAATATACATACTACAATGAAAGAAGCTGATTGCACTAATTTCAAAGCTGTGTCATAAGTGGTGTGTGCAGTGGTCAGCAAAATAACTCGAATATTGTACAGAATGCGTCACTTTGTCGCAAGGAATATTTTAGTTATGTTGTGTAATGCGTTCATTCTTCTTCATATAATGTATGGACATAGAAGTGCGGGGTGCTGTAAAAAAGGCAATTCTGAATCCTGTTTTAATTTAGAAAAAAAAGTATTTTAAGTCTAATTCCTTTAAAAGGAATTAATCATCATTCAGCAGCACTATTATTAAATGAACTGAATGTGCTTGATGTTTACCAACAGTACTGCTATGTAATGCGTGGTTTGATAAATGATCTACCTCATGAATTCATTGATTTTTAAATAGTCCTTGACCATCCATATCAAACAAGAAACAGATAGAAGTGTAATATTAAAGTTACAAAAAAAATCAGGAAACAATTAATTTCGCATTTTGGACTATTGCTATGGAAGAATCCTTCAATGGATTAAGTAAGATCACTTTACAAAAAGATTCTCTCGAGCCCTAAAAACTCGTCTCCTTGAGGAACATCAGCCCACTGATTAAGAATTTTCAGGCTTACAGTTTGTATGTTTTGTATCATTGCGACTTTACTCTTGTAGTGTGGATGTAGTCATAAATATGTTTGAATTAATTACAGACTATCTTATTTATACTATGTATGTCTTTATCAAAATATTATTCAATATCAAATTTAATTATCTTTATATGTAATTATCGTATCCTGTGGATAGTCTCTTCCTCTTACTCTTCCTTTCCACTTTTTTATTTGTTTGAAATTGTCTTAATTTTCTACTGTTTTTGGTTGGTTTCGCATTTCAGTATCATTTCATGATGTACCAGTAAAACAATAATATATTCTTCATTCAATTTACGGGACCTAATAAGTATAAGCTTGCTTTTTGACTTAGGTTCAACGACTTTTGGTTTGCCTTGTATTTTATTCTTCCATATAATTATATTGCTAAAATAATGTTTTGAAACGAACACTGTTAACTTGTATTAGTTTGTATTGATTCAAATCTTCATATGTGATGTTAACCATTCATTTCTTTTACAAAAGTGGAAATAAATTCATTTCATTTCATTTAATTTCGTAACAATCCGAAGCTATCCATAAGTATCCGCAACTCTCCGTAAATATCCGTAACTCTCCGCAAGTGTTCAAAAGTATCCGGAAGTGTACGCAAGTCGAAAAAACAAATAACGTATCAACTCGTAAGATTATCCGCAGGTGGACGCAAGTATCCGCATCTGATCGTATCTATCCGTATTGCCTCATCTTTTCCCGTATATTTTGTAAAAAGTTCTTGGTGACGGGAAAGGATCCGCGGGAGTCCGCAGAAAAATTGACTTATTTAGACGCAACGACGGACGCAGAGCACTGTGTGACTGGGGCATAAAGGTGCCACCAATCTTACAATGAATTACATCGTAAAAGAAACAAACAACAGTAACAACAGGACGTTCTTTAAAATTCGGATGGATTATTGTCGGAGATGTATGATTACGTTTAGTATAATTTTCAAATCAATTGATGTAATCCAAGTTAATGTCAACAACGATAAGTTAAACTATGTTTCCAACGAGAATGTTTAGCGTTCTTCAACGGACGCTTCTTCAGCTCATCTGAAATGGCGGTTGGAAATTAACAAGGGTGGGGGACAGCATCATTACCTCTCCCGGGTGCAGTGCCGTAATTCGGAAGATTCCTCGACGTCTAAATCAAAACAACAACATCGATAGTGAATCTGCGCAGATTTGCAAAGATGCTAATTTCCCGCCACCATTTCAGATGAGCTGAAGAAGCGTCCGGGGTAGAACGCGAAACATTCTCGTCGGAATCAAATGTAAGTCCATTTGAACTGATTTAAATTATAGTTGTTATAATTTTCAAACTGTATTCTTTTTTTTACACAACACCAAAGAAATCAATAAACTTACACGCAATTAACTGTGTTAATGCAGGTCTGATTTTTGGAATTGGAATTGGGATTGGGGAAAATAAAACGACACCACTCTATGAACGTAGACTATGGCAAATTAGGTATGTTTCGGAGTTGAACTATTTTTCTTCAAATTATCTTCAAATGATTGTGCAAATAAAGTTATTTTAGACTCTCAGAAGTCATTAAACATCCATAAAAGTTCATGTTCTTGACTGGTATGCCCAAACCGTTTTTGTCTGAATTTCATTCATCTAAAGAAAAACAGGAGTCATACACTAATCCAAATGTGTGATTCATATTAAGATGTATATTTTTTTGAAAGATGAACGATGAATCTTTAATATAATCGAACTTACAAATGTGTTTGTTCAAGTTGTGTGAATAACAGTAGCCTGGATTACGGTCACCTATCATAGCCCTCACCCGTTGACCGGTGAAATCGGTATTGTCAACACTCTGCGGAGTCAAATTTTGACCCGGAAGAGAGTCAGCTGGCAGCCTACTCGATTCCGAGTTAAATTGACTCAGGATTTTTGAATTAATTTGACTCGAAATGATGTGTCGTCAACTGAGAATCCAATCAATTAGAGTCAATGTAACTTGAGAATCCGAGTCACTTTAACTCAGAATTTTGTAGGCTCCCAGCTGACGTCAATTCTGAGTCAACTTTGACTCCACAGAAATAAAAGTTATGATGACTCTTAGTATGTTGCTCGGCAATGATAAAACTTCACTGGTGTAGGTTTCTGACCTTGTAAACTTTGACCATTATGTATTCATTTTTCAACAGGTGGTACAGGAATGATAAGCAGCGACTGTATAGCGTAACGCTGGCGTGAGATTGAGATTCAAAAAGCGTCTTACGAAGTTTTAATCTTTTTAAATCTCTAGAGACTGTATCAAAAAGAGGTAATAGAGGGATGATATTCCTAACTATTTCAATACAGAGAGGTCATCAAGATAAAAAGGTAAAACAAATCATAGAAATCTTTCACAAAGCCTAGGACTCGTCTGTTTTCATGGAAATAATGATCGTTATACTATATAAAAAACGTTGTATTTAGAGGGTTACTATTCCAAGATCATATATTTAAATTATATAAGTATAATACCCAGAGCAACTTTTTCTCTTTTCGATGATACCTCACTCGCATCATTGGTGTTATGTATCACCGAGTAAATTGCTCTTGAAAGGAACAATATCAAATCATACTTTTTGCAAGTTTTAGTCAATGGATGAAAGACTGAAGACACTGATAAATGTGTTCATGTTTTAAAGATGAGAGAACGATCATCTCACATTTCCCCCGGGTTATGGCAAAACTTACAAAAAGTGTGATTTGGCATTGTTCTGTTCAAGAGCAATGAACTCGGTCATGTGTCACACCAGTGATGCGATTAAGGTATCATTGAAAAGAGAAACAAAAATTGCTCTGGATATTATACTTATACTATCTAAATAAATGACCTTGGAATAGAACCCTCTAACTATGGATTGCCTTTTTTTGATTCACATTGAATAAAGAGCCACATTTTCACGAAAATCGATAATTTTTTCTATAGCTTATTACCTTGATGAACTAAGTTTTGAGTGTGCAGATTAATTAATTGTTTGGTATAATAATCCTGAGCCGCCATATAGCTGTCAATCATTGAATTATGATAATTTTATTATCAGAATTCAACAAAAGCAATTTTAATTGAAAACGAAAAAGCAACAACGCATAGATATTTTAATATATATAGATACATTTATATAATGATTATTATAATTTAACTACATTATACGATTATACGATTATTGTATTGTAGTTTTAAATTATGTGAAGCTTTTCCTTGTATTTTGTTATATTTCTGTTATATTTGGAAATGAAAAATAAACTAAATACTGAATAACGCAGTGCGGTCTATGGAGGAAAACTGGACTGGTCGCTCAGTGATTTCACTTTCTAAGAACACTTAATGATCTTTAGAGCCCCAAATTTATCATGCCGTACATGAAGGACCATGCAGCTCAGCCTAAATAGAAACATCGTTAAACGATACCTTTAAGGTTATGTATCTGATTTTCAACACAACTTTCTGTATGTGCTGTAGTTGAACAGCACCTAGAAAGTGAGCCAATTTTCGCTGAAAGAAGCCAACATTTTCTAAAAACTAAAGATGATGGTGTCGTCTAAGTATAATATACATTTCAGATTCAGATTCAGATTCAGATTCAGATTCATCTGTATCATTTTGTTTCCATTGGGTTGTATAATTTATAATTTCACAATAAACAACACATAAAACCTAATGTAATAACATTAACGTAGTAACAAAACACAAAAAATGTAACACATAACACGTATCAAAAACATAACAAATAACATATAACATATAACATATAACATATAACATAATATACAACATACATGCTTTTGAAACGGCTCTTTGTGTAAATCGTATTCTAGATGGCGGATATTAAAACACATAATTATGTATTTCATCTCGCGTCATCCATTGTGCTTCAATAGCATATAACTTAAATTTTGAAGCAGATTCTGCTCTTTTCATTCAAAACCACTATATTTAAACGCATTCCCCCATGGCCAGAGATATACCGTGATGTACGCGGAGACTTTCTAAAGAATATAACTTAAAATAATGGGACTTCTTACTACTTCTGTGGAAGTTTTCCGCAAAGAAATACAACAGACATACTCTCTGTTCAGTTCACACTTCCATCAAAGACGTATTGAAGCAGAAGATCAACCATGCCGCCTTTCTACATCTATCAAGCAAACATAGATTTATCACGGGAATTGTAGCATATTTCATCGACGTCTCCTCATACATTGTCACGATTTATTTGTTTTGTGGGGCCCAAATCCTCACATTATACTTCGAACAAACGCGGCACTTTTCTTTCTCCAGAGACATAAATTGATTTCGCGAGTACGCGACATATAATATAAACTTTATATTAATGCGACGCA
>JZLH01S0326309.1:78955-91728 GCA_001188425.1 Eucidaris tribuloides | reverse complement strand
GCAGTAAGAGGTATGTTTAAAAACATTTATAAACAATGAAATTACTTCAAAATTGGCAACAAACAGTCTTTGTCTTTATGACAATATTTATCCCAGAAAAAAATATTTCAGATTTTTTTTTCGGACTGACAAAATTAGGAAATGGGCAAAATTGTGTTCTGTCGTCACAACATCGTCAACACAAATTTCATAAGTCTTTGTATAGTCTTTGTTTACTTAAGTATTGTACATGTTTATTACTTGAAGAGTAATTATGCAGCAAATGACTCATATTTCAGGCTGTTTGTTCCTTGTCATTTGATAATTTAATTTTTGTGTGAAATATTCCGCACTATTTGATTTTTTAAATCTAAACAAATGAAAATCTTATAATGATTTCAAGACACCTTTGGATATCGTCACCCCATACATTAATATATAATTAATAACAAATATAGTCATGTGACCCGGAAGTAGTTTGCATTTAAGTGAAAAGCAAGAGAAACTAAGTTTAATAATATTGTTTTCTATCAAATTAGAAGAAAAAAAAACCTTTTTAAAATTTTCTAATGAAGCAAATTGAAATGCATCCTTGAAGCTCAATGTTACAACAGTTTCGTCACCCAATTTTTGGTCAATATATGGCATATATATAAGGTCGGACATGATGACGTCACAATGGCATACTATACCCCCATAACCATCTATGCGTGGGTTATGCCATGGCAAAATCGTGAATATGTTTGTCATCAAAAAAATATGTATCAAGTAGAAGAAATTATGAAATATTTTCCCCTAAAACACAATTTTTTCCACAAATATTTTCACAAAAACTAGGTTTTCGTCACCCCAATTTCCTTAAAATCGGCAAATATGGCGTTAGTGATGACGTCATCAAAATCAAAACCTGACGGCGTCGTTAAAGGACGCGTTGAATGCGTTATGTATTGGGCAGTTTGTGATACCCGTTTTCAAAGTATAGTAACGTGATTTTTCTCGGTTTTATTTCAGAAAAACGCACAATATTTGAAAATTTCTGAGTTTCAATTTCCCCAATTTCCATAAAACTTGTGTTATGTGCGTATACTATCTAAATCTACATCCAATGTAGCTACTAGAGTATGTTATTTTGAAAAGAACAGTCTTTGTTTACTCGCGTTTTTAAAGTGCATTTTGATGAGTAATCACAACAAATGTTAAAATTATTGTCAATTAAAAAAAATAAGATAAAATACGAATACTTTTTCTTGATATATTCATATTCCTGCTCAAACATCGTCACCCTATATTTCGGCTCATTCTACATTGACTTTGTGTGACGACCGGGGGTAGGAATGGATGACCTATGCTACATTCAATGTGCGTTAGCAATATACGTAACACATAGGCATTGTACTTAAAATGTTACATGAACATACGAAGATTAAATATGATTTGGCAAACAAGAAAACCAAATATTATTTTGCGAATATATATAATTTTCTCATAACTAACTGTCGTCAACGTTCCTGTATTGTCTTTAGAATATAATATTCAAATTTGT
This sequence comes from Eucidaris tribuloides, assembly GCA_001188425.1. Lineage (NCBI taxonomy): Eukaryota > Metazoa > Echinodermata > Echinoidea > Cidaroida > Cidaridae > Eucidaris > Eucidaris tribuloides. The sequence continues at coordinate 90,206 of JZLH01S0326309.1, read as the reverse complement.
ATTTTGCTAGAATGTAAGTATAGGGTATGGAGGGAAATTGCGAGAGAATTTAAAATACGCAGTATGTGTTACAGCTCTTAATTTCGGAATATTTAGAGAAATATTGCTTCGAAGTTTTCTCTTCTTACAGAAGTTAAAAACTGAGGAAATGCCGGTTTCCAATATTCTTTGCCCAATTATAATTCGTCACCCTAAAGGCATATTAAATCATCATAGTATGTATCTATTGTTTTGAAGTGTATTGTTTTGTATCAGAGGCGTAAAATACATAGACGCAATTAACGTTTCACAATATGAATATTACTTTGTTCAATTCACTTGGAATATAATCTATTTCAGTAGAATAAAATATTTTCGAGGAAATTGCTAGATTTTTTTTGTAATGCGATTAATGCTAAATACACACAAAGACTGTTCAGTAGGCCCAACAGCAATTATACAGTATACAACCTATTGATAACTACCGCCTGACTGGGTCTCAAAGCCGCCAAGCACTTGGCTTTATGCTTTTATGTAAATGTTTTATGTTCGCTCAAATAATGGTCAATTTTCTCGCATTTTCTCGTTCGGCATCATTTTATTGTCGCTCGCTAATAACCAGCATTGTATGCCGGATTTAATAGTCACCAAAACATGCAAGTGAGCATCGGGACTAATTAGTATTCGTTCAATCATCCCCCACGTACGAGCGAGGCCTGGGACAAGGTTACGAGGGTGCAATGTTTGTAGAAGGCATCAGGGAAAAATCACAGATTTAGCACGATTTACGTGAAAACATTTCGGAAGAAGAATACGCTTAATCAACATCATTAGTATTTGATTGAGCGTTCTACTCGTTTTTAAGGTTCGCCCTCTTCGAATATCGCAGAGGCTGTTAAACAGAGGCCTTGGTACACCCTATCTGTCGATGGAATAAAATGGAAACCTGTCAGTGCTGAAATTAATACGCGATATAATTTAGCGCGCAATTTATCACGACGATGTGTTATTGGTTGAAAGATTAAAAGTCGGCGCGGCGTGAAACAGATCCCAACTCAGCAAATGTCGATCGCAGACGGACGCAGAGCGGGTTGGACCCCCGCGCCAAGATCCGCACGAGATGGTAGGATATTAGTTCAATTAGTTGAGGGATTATTTTCTCATTTTCCCAAAGCGGCTGAATGAGGCACCTGCTGAGGACCGACAAAAGCGGCCGGATGGATGTGAGAAATGGACGTTTTTATTTTTTTTCTAAAATTCAAAACCTACTCAACAGGTGTTGTTATCGATGACCGCTAGTCGGACATCACGTCACACCGACTGACCTCGGTTCAACCCCGACGTATACGGCGCAGGCTTGGCCATATTTTCCGTCGCGTTTAGGGGGTTCTATAGGAGAGGCCTAAGATCCCCCCAGTAGCGGCTATGATAAATTACGCATGTTTGACTACAGTGATATGCACCTGGACTTCAGTGGTGATGCGAGGGGATGGTGGTCACAGTTAGGCAGCTGCCTTTAGATTCGGCAAGCCAGTAAAAAAAGCCTAAAAACCCTTCATTGGAAATCTCCCCGTGTAGCACGTCTTACTTAGGGGTAGTCCTTAACGTTCTGACTACTATTGTCCCTCGACAATGTATGCACAGTTCAGAATGACGTCTGTTGGATAAAAACACACTTTTCAATTATCTAGTTATAATGTAAGCTTTTGAAGTAAACATACAGAGGCAGAAGGGGCTTTTGTTCGGACGGAAAAAGGCCGCTGCGGCACATGGCAGTTTCCTCGATGGTAGCGGGGCGGCTGCCCGCCACCCGTCTCTGCCCACTCCTGTATTGTTAACGCACTTGACACACTTGAATTGAAAAAGCTCGGTGCCAAAAAGTCCTCGGTATCACCTGCCAGCGTGCCGATCATTATTATTACCTTCGATTCGTGCACTTGGCAGTCGGGGCTAATTGCGCTATACACTGATTGGCTCGTGTTTAGGGCGAAGAGCGGAGTTACAAGACGATCCCCCCGCCTCGCCACGACCGGGGCTCGGCCGCACCACCAGGGTTGACAATGAGCTCTCTAAGAACAAAGAACCCTAGAGCCTCTTGCCAGTTTTGTGTACTAATCTCGGAGCAATAGCAGATGTTTCGATTTGAAATGCAAATATCCGAGTCTTGTTCGTCGCTAGAATTTGCTGGATGTTTGAGCAGAGATCGCGTCTCGGAAGGTAGAGAGGTTCTCGATGCTCCCCACTCTGAAACTATTGATAGGGAATGAATGGCCATAATTCACAGTGGGGGTAGGTATAGGATACGTATTTATAGTGTATGTGACAGAACATGCAGTCGGTAGCTCGAGTACAGCGTACGGCACACGGTGCAATCCAGGTGCATGCCCTGTTATCATCGTAACTTCGCGTGCCGTCTTTTTTTCCTCTCTACCTCGTCTCGTCCCGGCCGCACTCCTACCCCCTTAATCGGCGCGTGTGATATACAAACAAGTCAAGCTGTAACACGTTTCTTTACTTTTCCAGCTTTGACAAAGTCCAAAGTATTACCGTCTCCACCTGCCAGGCGTGTTTGAGCTACAGGTGCCGCGCCAGAAAAACGCGCGCCGAAAAAAACTTGGCCGCGGCGCTCTTGCCGAGAACTTTTCGTCACCCGGCCGACTCGTAGCGCTCGGATGCCGGTTCTTTTCTTTATGTACCGTCTAATACAAGGCTATATATGGTACTACGTGTAGGACGGATGCTGAAATAGAGACGCGAAAGATGCTCGGATGAGAGAAGCAAAATTCGACGAGCGCCGCGCAGAATTTCGTCGAAATTTCGCTGAAAAAACTTCGGCTCGCGACGAAAAACGGGCTTATAATTCAATGCGCATGCGTGCCATACAATGACAATGTCCATTGATGCATAACAAAAGTGCATAGAGGGCGAATACACAGTCCATTCGTCGTACGCCCCCGTCATTTTCGGGACTCGCTACTTCGCTAGCTTTGATTGAGGATTCAAAATGCTAAGATTTTGGTTTACGCTTGCGATAGGTTTGCTATTGGGAAAAGGGAAAAGTTTTATCCCCTTTCTATCGTTTTTCATTCGAATTATAGTGTACGTAGTCTATTGTTCAACATATGAATAGAAATCCGTGTAGAGTTTGTTCGGGGATTAATACATTAGGGTAGGGCTAAGCGCGCAAACGGGTTTTCACGTCCTGCGTGTAAGTAATACAGGTTATATTTGCTTCTCCAAATCTGTATGAATTTATATTTTTGTTGTTCACGAAAATTATTAAATTTTAAGCATTCATGTTTGTGGAAAGAACGATGTTGATAAATAATGTAATTGTTTGATAGGGAGCCATTGTAACGTTTACTCCTCAAAACTGACTGCGTAAGGGGTCACGGCCGCGTCGAGGGGTACGATGCACGTAGTAAATATCATGTCAATGCTGTAACGTGCTGTTCCGGGCAATTAATGAATATCATATTTATCAGAAAATGTATAAATTGTTTTGTTTTTCATTACAAATAAAATTGATCCGAGATCGAAAATTTCTCGCCATGATAGAAATTATTGTAAAATGGAAACCGTTAAATAAAATTACCCCAGTTCAGTTTATCGGCACTTATTGTGACGCGTGTCAGTAAGGCTTGGTCCGGTATAGTCTACTTAACTATCAAGAATGATGTACATTCATTGATATTCAAACAGACTAAAACAAAGATAAAATAGTCACGATCAAAGAAAACATTGAGGTCTTATGCTGAGATAAAAGAAGCAATGCATAAAACCAAACATAACTGATACAAAAAGAAATGAACATTCTCATAAAAGTGTTCTCAAAGTTATACTTAAATGTCCGTATTATGGAATAGTATTCCGCGTTACAAAGCATTATAGCGTGTGATGTATGATTGAAAACATTATGCACATCGACGGCCCTGATTCATTGTTACAGCAGAAAAGACGAAAATATGTATGATTTCTTTAAGTAAAGTTGGGCAAACATGTTCCCATTCTTCCAGTCCCCATTTTTCAAACAAAATAGGATCTTTTATGTGTCACCAATAGTAATAACAAACGCATACCACGTAGCCCCCGATATGCCACGAGCAACAACGTAAAGAATAGAGGTAGTGGTAGAAACGAGAACGGTATTTGCGATATCAAATATAAATGGTTGAAAATCTGTACGAAGACTTTACTTTTAACTCTTTGAATTTATTTGAAACATGGGGCGTGGATATATATTGATGTCAACCGGCTTGCCAAAATGGCGGTGAAGTTTGGCTGAATGGGTACTGTTAACATCGATAATACAGTTCACGGATAACTGACCGACCTGGTTGTCAAAACGTGTTTTTTTTTTGCATTGACGCAGCACAGATTTGTGTCGCGTTTGCTGGTAAAACGTTGATTAAATAGAACATTTTAGGCCGAAACAAATTGTAGTTACAACTGACAAACAGATATACAAATAAACGAGTCTTGATATATTTCTGCCAAGTTGCAACAGGGAATTTCTAAGCCACGTTGTATGATTTTTTTAAACTTAATATCGATCGCCCAAAGACATTTTGTCTCCACGTTGGACATTTTGACACCGTTTCGATGTAGTGTCGACTTATAAAAATGCAATTCCATCAATACGTTCTCAAGTTTTTAGAGGCAATATTGTGAGCTACTATCGGCAGATGTAGTGAAGAGTATGGAACAAAATAAAGTAAAGGCAACTAAATAAAGATTGTGCAAGAGTGACAATGTAAATAAATTTATCTGGAAACATGTTTTGTAACATATTTTTGACACGCTAATCATTTACACGTCAGGATTACAAACTCAAATACAGAATTATTTTGACATTCAAATGTGAATGGACAATCCGTTTTCAGAACTGATCACGGCGAATCATGGCGAATGTTAACCATACAAGAAGTTTACCAGTAGTAATCAGGTTTATTGTCACGTAATAAAACACTTTCATTACGACGACTAATGATCATTTGAATCACCTGCCGAATTGTTTTATATAAATTTGCTGCAACAGTTTATAAATGTATTTTTTCTTACATAACGTGAACAGAATACTATTCGTCGTCGTCGTCGTTCTACTCATGGCTGAGTGTACGTGATCCCATTGATGAAGGCTCTTCATTCGTGACAACGCTGAAGAGTAGCAGCGGTATACTGACATGTTAGTTACAAAAGCAATATTACCACTTTACCTGAGTTTTGCCCCTTTTACATTTTCTTTTTCATTCTATTTTTCCGAGCGTGATAGCTTTCTCCACATTTCGTCAACTCTGCTCGCAACGTCACCAAAGTATAAAAGCATTTGAAGAGCGGATGTGTATACCCAATATCATGTCCAATACTTTCATTTGATTTTTGGCTGTCCATGGAATGCAAAACAGCTTTCTCCATCACCCAATCTCAAATGCTTCAATCATTCTCTAATCTGCAGAAAACTATTAGCCATTAAATACAAGTTTACACACATTCCGAGATACCATGGTCACCCAAACAACAATAACAGTTGTCGTCAGATAATGCAGAATGAGGAATTCATCCAAATTGTCTCAGTCAGGATAGATACCCTGCATTAATCTCGTTTTTCTTTGGTTGGAAGTGCACATACAAGCCTCATTTAACCTGTCAATCACGATAATCATAGTAAGAATGTTTACAGTGATAAAAATAGCGTCTTATTTACCCAGTGTAGCCTCTTTATTGACAAATACTGTTCTCGAAGAGGCGCCCTCGCTCGTATAATTTTCACGTTTCCACCAGGTCCCCTATTTCACTCTTCGATGCGGAGCAGCAGTGTAGATAAATTACCATGCTGAAGGACGAACATGCGTGTGACGGGACTCGAACCCAGTGTATCGTGCGTTAAAGGCAGGGAACAACCCACTACACCACACCCACATCCACACAATGACAGTTATTAGAAAATATATCAGTGTGTATTCTGCAAATTGACCGTCTTACGAGTGCTTTGCAACTTTTACTTCATCCTTGTTTGAGGGATTCTATAGTTGGTCAGCTTCGTCAGTTTCCGTGACGACAGCGTTAGCAACTGAAATAGTGATTTTGTTCAAAGATCTCTATCCCCGCACGAGATTTCCTACTGAAATATATCCTTAGTTATTGCAGAAAACGTGTAGAATCATTTTAGAGGTAACATACTCGAATATCAAACAACAAGACATTTCAGCATTGATTAAAGATGCAAAAAAGGTAACAATCTGAGTGCAGAACCAACGGTTAGTCGTCAATGCTCACAGAAACGGGCGAAGTTGCAACCATAGAAACCTCACAATAAGGACATGTTATAAATTCAAATTCAAATCTCTCGGAACAGTTCAGCCAAATTTGTTCAAAGTTTAATATTTTTCTCTTCCCCTTTAAGCTATCGAACATGTATATTTTCCGACAAAGGAACAATACGTCCAAGTACCAAAACGGGCATCAGTGAGGGGTGGGGTCATGTGTGTACCGTGTTTTTTTTAAATTTTTTTTAGATATAATGAAACAAGACATTTTTTCGTGCCATACTGTTGCTTTTTGATCAACTGCAAATTTTCAAATTGAACACAACTATCAAATGAAAAAAAAAATCAGCACTTCCTCCATAAAAATTATTACAAGTTACAATTAAAGCTCATACTCTTACTCATTCTTCTCTTCCTTTCCTTCTTTCTTGTTTTTGTTCTTCTTTCCCTTCTCCTTCTCCTTCTTCCTTTTATTCTTCTCCTCTTCTTTTCCTTTTACTCCTCCTCGTCCTCCTCCTTCTTCTCCCCCTCGTCCTCCTCCTCCTCCTTCTTCTTTTACTTCTTCTTCTTCATCAGCATCATCATCATCATCATCATCATCATCATCATCATCATCATCTTCTTCTTCTTCTTTTTTCTTCTTCTTCTATTTCTTCTTCTTCTTTTTTTCTTTTCTCTTCCCCTTCTTCGTCATCACCGTCATAAGTTTATGATCATCTCTCTTCGTCATACTAATCAATATCAGAATAACCTTTGCGCTGTAATCACAATGATCATATTATCTTCATCGTCGATATCTTTATCATCATCATCATCCTCATTATCACCATCACCATCATCATCACCATCATTACCACCACCACCACAATCACAATCGCATCATCACAACCACCATTACCATAACCATCACAATTACCATCACCATGATCATTACCACCATCATCACCATCACCATCACCATCACCATCACCATCACCATCATCCTAATTAACATCACCATCATTTATCATCACCATCACCACCACCACCACCACCACTTCCACCACCACCATCATCAAAATCACAACCACATCATCACCGTCACCATCATCATCACCACCATCACCATCACCATCATCATCACTATCACCATAACCACCACTATCACCATCACCATCATCATCACATTCACCATAACAATGACCACCGCCATCACCATGACCATCGCCATCACCATCACCATAACCATAACTACCACCCCCACTACCACCATCACCATCATCATCACCACCACCACAATCATAATCGCATCATCACCGTCACCATCACAACCACCATTACTATCACCATCACAATTACCATCACCATGATCATTACCACCATCATTACTATCACCGTCAGCATTACCATCACCATCATCCCAATTAACATCACCATGATTATCATCACCACCACCACCACCACTTCCACCACCACCATCAAAATCACAACCACATCATCACCGTCACCATCATCATCATCATCATCACCACCACCACCACCACCATCATCGCAATCCCACCACATCATCACCGTCACCTTCACAATCACCATCACCACCACCATCACCATCACCATCACCATCACCATCACCATCACCATCACCATCACCATCACCATCACCAAACCACCATCATCATCATCATCATCATCACCATCACCATAACCTTCACCACCATCACCATCACTATCCATACGTCGGACAATCACTATCGCAAACATCATTATCACCTAAGACAATGGCCACCTCATAACTCCCCCCCAGCAGTATTGTCCGGCATCATTAATGATCGGGTTATGTTTTTGAGTAGCTGATAAACTCGTTTGAAATTTCACCCACACAAAGATGGACATAAATTTTTAAGGTTTAACTATTTAAAAAAAAAGTTTATTCTTTTCGGCAGATTGCTTTTGGTCTGTCCTGGCAAAGTAATATTGCCACAGATTTTTTTTGTGTGTGTAAACATAAGAACTCTTTCAATCTGTTGGATGTCTTCCAGAATATAGAAACAAATCTACAAAACGAACCTGACATGTTTATTAATATGTCACAAATCACAATAATATCAAGTACGGCAGGTGTCAAAATGGTAACAGGACTTTTAAACTTTGATCTAAATGCTACACACCTCTTTTGTATACTTAAGAAAATATCATAATGCACTGTATTATAACGTCATATTTGACGATGAACACCAAGAAAACAATTCATCACTCAAACCTAAAATGAAGAGCTTATTTCCAAAAGGGGTTAGATCCATTTTTCATCAAATGTGACTTTTTTACGTCAATCTATGCAATTTTAGTAGCACTATCAGATAACAAAAACGAAAAGTTGAAATTCCCCCCCAAAAAGTGGTAAAAAATGGGCAATAAAAATGACTTTATTTCCAAAAGGGGGTAGATCCATTTCAGTTTATTTCCAAAAGGGGCTAGATCCAACACATGAAAATAAAGAAAATTCAAATAAAATAAATAACAAGTCAGATATTTTTTTTAAGTGTGGTTTTACATTTGCATTGTCGGGTTCTTTGTTTGGCTAAGTTGGTTTTACTCGAAAACCTTGCAATGCGGATTAATTTAATAAATTCATTTTTCTTAGAATGGTATTGGATCTACCCCCTTTTGGAAATAAACTAGAGTTTGTTTCCAAAAGGGGGTACATCCAGATTTTATCAAATTTCATTTTTCTGTCAAAATCCACACAATTTTAGCAGCTGTAAAACATAACACAAATGAGAAGGTGAAATTCAAGCTAAAAGTTCTAAAAATGACAACTAAAAATGACTTTTACTTTCAAAATGGCGTACATCCATTTATTTTATTTCCAAAAGGGGGTAGATCCCCAAAAATGAAAAATAAAAGCAAACATTTATAAAAATTGATAACTCACAGATTTTTTCTAAGTGTGGTTTTACATTAGAATTGTGGGGTACATTTTGGTGTCAAGTTGGTTTTACGCAGAAACATTGGAATATGGGTAAATTAGAAAACCTTATTTTTCGCAAAATGGTGAAAAGTGGATCTAGCCCCTTTTGGAAATAAACTCTTCAAATACACTACGAACAGAGTCCAAGCTACGACAAGCAGTGTAACAGACAACTCAAAACAAATTGAAAAATAATTTCTACATCTTCATAAATATAAAGTAAATAGTTAATTAAAATCAGTGTTTTCTACACAGGAGACAAAACCTGGGAGATTTCACCCTTGAGATATCCTAAAACTATTTTTGAAGACGAAAACGCCACACTGTGTTACCAACTCCAATTTGTATACCCTTGGAGCGCAGATCTTAAAGTTGGTACATTCATGGCAGATTGCATGTATACACGTGTGCAATAAAGACATGGCAAAGCTTCATGTCGTCCTGTCGTGATTTATTAACAATTACAGGGGATTTAAAACCTTGTCATTTGTAGCCGATCATTTAAGCCTCAGAAGCACCACACCGCATTCAACGGCGAACGAGCGCGAAGTGCGATATCACGGCGAGCTCGTTAAACGCAGAGACGACACAACAATGGTAACAAGGTCATTCCCGGGGCGATGGTTGAATGGTGATCCAATCTCGCAGTGCGGGTTGCCTTTGTTTGCTGTGCACCACGCGTCATCGAATGTGCGAGGAGGGGTTCCCTACTCTGTTGGAAGCTATTCTATTGTTAAATACGGTATGTATGTCTACCAGGTCATTGTGCGTTGCTACCTGTGCTGTCTGGCACGCGACTTGACTATTTTCTGTCTTTCGTGTACTTTAAACGTGTAACTTTGATGGACATCTTGGCTTCGGAGCTGGCGCTAATCCAATTTATCCGCGGCTGAATCACGAAAGTATATTTTCTTTCAGTGGGCTGAACGTTCCATCTTTGCAGTTTAATTAAACGCAATCACCACAGCGGGCGTCAATGAGTTTAGGTTACCATTTTTACTTAGATTTATTCAAACTAAATGAAAATACATACTAATACGGTGCTTAAAATAGTGGGATTATTAATGTTTGGAAAGATAAACACTTAAACATTTGTATATACTCTTCAATACAAATTCTTTCGAATATTGAATTTCAGAAGTTATTATTTCAGTGTGAAGTATAGATTTAAAAAAAATGTGTATTTGATATTTGAATTCTTATTAGATCCTATAGATGAAAGAAAGCATAACTAATAAGGGAGCTACCAGACCAATGTGCGTATATAACATATAATTATTTTACATGTAAAATGATTACATGTTATACACGCACATTAAATATATTTTACTTGTTCTAATATGTTTCATTAAAACCCAAGTTTAGTTTTGGTTTTTTTTCTATTTGAAAGCTTTATGCCCCAAAGTCATCACCCTGCAATAATAGATTCTGAATGTCTTTAGTTTTTTTTTTATTAGTTAATGAAAAATCTCGAGGGGACCTCCGAGATTTTCGACTATATTTTACATTATAGCATCCAAAGGGTTAAAAAGGCTTTACGGTTGCATGTGTTATACCTCATCTGAAAGAGCAGACTCTGTTCTTTCAGATGAGGTATAACACATGTATCCTTAAAGCCTTTTTAACCCTTTGGATGCTATAATGTAAAATATAGTCGAAAATCTCGGGGTCCCCCCCCCCGAGATTTTTCATTAACTAATAAAAAAAAAACTAAAGACATTCAGAATCTATTATTGCGGGGTTATGACTTTGGGGCATAAAGCTTTCAAATAACAAAAAATCCCCAAAACCAAACTTGGGCTTTAAATTTGAATTTGAATTTAAAAAGGGCGAGGAAATAATTACGAAATGAAAAACAAAGGCACACTGGTCCGGGAGTTCCCATTTATGAAGAGATATGACTGATTGAGATATGACTATATTAGATTGATTATTACTAAGTCGAATTCTAGGTCAATGTTCTCTATTTGAATGCGAGATAAATACAGATTACATATGGAATATGCATCAGGCAAGTATATTACAGTTAAATATGGATCAGGTATTGCAGGCGCGGTTC
>JZLH01S0326309.1:59449-70888 GCA_001188425.1 Eucidaris tribuloides | reverse complement strand
GTGGTCCATCACGAGTCGTCCCGAAGTTGCTATAAATAAATGCCAAATATTAACTGAGTTGTTCTCGGCATGATGAAGGGTGATATAATATTTTATCTTTATCACTACCTGCAATCCAAAATAATGATTTGCTGGGCGAACCAGGTTGCACAAAAACCAACAAACCGTAAACTGTATTTTAAGACTGTGCAAATTTAGTTTGTCACATTTTTGAATGTATTTTTTTTTGGGGGGGGGGAAGATCAGTTGAAAGTGATTTTTGAGCAAATCATGTAACATTATTAATTGAACAAAAAATATTAATTATGTTTGCGCGGCTTAGTCGGTTGGAAATTAAGAACGAGATATTTTGGGACCGGGGTGTATGGCTAATGCGTATTATATTGAAATCAAATTTTCCGACTAAGACCGCTGACGAGATGTCCCCCAAACATAGAAAAATGAAGAGAACGACAGCAAAAAGAACATAGTCCGAAATGCCGTGCTTTCCAAACCTTTACATTTGACGTCGAGATTAATTTCATTTCAAATATTTTAAATTAACGTACTTCTCGAGGTATACGTATGAATAACACGGAAGTTCAAATGCAATTCGGATTTGCTCGGGCTGAATATTAGTGCCACTAGGGAGTTGGATCCTGCTGCCATCAATCGCCCACCCCATAACCCCGCCTATCATCCCGCCGACACTCACCGGTCAAACGGCCGACAGCGTGACCATCACTTCTCCGGTTTCCCATCGAACATTCCCCTCCCTTTTTGACGGGCAGCGCCTCCAGTTCCAAAGTTAACAGACTATCAAATTTTGAGCTATTCACATATTTTTTATGAAAGACGCGTGACCGCGACCGCGTGTCCCTGTTTTGTGCTAATACTTTGTGTCAACACTCTAAGTAGCTGGTCTAAATAAACTCGGCCGCTTTATGAGGGCTGTCCAGTGCTCGGTTAACACTTTCCCCTTTTGCCCCCTCTGCCCCTTTTGTTGTATTTTGGTTTGTAGTTTAAAAATAGGGCGCGACACATAATTATTATACAGTGTGTCCCAGAAAAAAGGAAACTGGATTTCATCGCAAAAATATTCTATCATAATGAATAGTTTCTTCAATAAATTAGGTATGATTGTAAAAATGTGTTCCTCTGCTTTCATTTGATACATTACTTTTTTTGATCGTTCACACATAAGTGAACTAAAACAATGGATATTGGTGCTACCAAAATTTCATTTGCACGCGCATATTCCATCTTTGAGCCCATTTTCATGGTAAAAAATGAAATTGTTTTTTAAAAATAAAAGCATGACGTAAAAATTCAGAATTTCTCTTTCATATGACACCTCAGGTGTAAAATATGAATTATGTATGCCGGAGAACAAGTAAAATTAAAACATGCCTGTTTTAGCGTGATTTTTTTTAAATGAATAAATTTTGAGAACTAGACACGGCTAGAGGCGAGAAGAACAATACTGTTCACGCACGGCTGACTTCACATAATATCTTGCTCGGGACATAACAATAAGCTCCGAGTCATGTTCGCTAGGGTAATTTATTGCTTGCTGGCTGCCAATTCCAGAAAACTGTTAATGAATGCATTTTGGAACATTTCTGAAAGCAAGCATCATTTCAAATTAACTTTTTTCACTGATGCAACGCTTATTTTTCACAAATGTGGTACCATATGAAAGAAGATATAATCAGCTTTTCAATGTTGCCCTTCAATGTCGAAAATACTCAGAATACATTCAAGCATGAACGTTTGAATTTCACATTTGCTCGTGCAAATGATTTTATACCTGTGTCCCTTCTTATTGTCTTTGCTCAGCCATGCGTGAATGGGAATCTCTGTGACCGGTATCAAATGAAAGAGGAAAAAATATGCTTTTCAACCATGTACAACTTATTTTTCATACTTGTTTTTAAGATATTGAAATATCTTCATCAATCTCGGTTTCCTTTTTTCTGGGACACACTGTATTACGATGACCAAACCCAGGGGTATGATCAAACTACGGTGCATCCATAGTCGTCGACATCTATTTTTTGTTTCTTCTCGCATCTGTCCAAGTTGTGATTACATTGGGTGTATTGATTCGGCCAAAATTGCTCGGCGAGTAATTGATTCACTAATCCAAATTAACCTCAACCCAAGCCTAACCCTAACCCCAACCCTAACCCTAACCCTAACACTTACCCTAACCATATTTTAAACTGGAAAATGGAAACCAAATAACAATGCTAATCCTAACCCTTTGTCTGTCCTCTAAGATATCCCCTGAACAACTGTTAAAGGAGCAAAGGAGATAAAAAATCAAGGGGGGGGGGTCGAAGATGTGTTACCAGGTTGGTGATCACTCGAGCTTCATTACTGTTTTTCGCCCCTATTGTTCCCGCTATATGTATGATATAAATTTTGTTCGTAGTCGTTGGCCACCCAAACTTTTTGCGTTTTCTCTCGCTTTTTTTTTGTTTTCCTGCCATTTTGTTTTCGTAGTCGTCCGCCATCCTTCCTCCCCCCCCCCCCCGCCCACATGGTGGGAAAAATATGGCCGCCAATTTTTTCCGACGAGATTTTCGGCCTCAAGTAAGATTACACTGTGTCGTTCCTACATTGGCTCCACGACAATTTTTTTTTATTTCAGTTGCCCTAATTCGGGAAAGTAAAATCATCAGCTTCAGAATTTTAATTGCCTCATTTTCATGAAATGAGCAAATAATAAAAACACATGACTGCTACTAATTTTATGCAATCTTTCAATGGCATTTGAAACCTTATTTTTTTTATATTGGTGGATGCAATAAGTGCAGTGTTGTTTATTCATTTAAAGAGGACTTCATAAAATTTTACAACAATTCTGTACTAAGCCTGCATGCTTGTCAAGCCAAGCCATCATTAATGACACGTGGAATAGGACAAATGAACAGACAACACATGGAAAATTGATATTTTATACACTCAAGCTTCTAAATCAAAGACATTAAAATGAAGTTAAACTGATGAAGATAAATCTACAGTATTTCACACATATTTTGTTAACTTTGTGGTAATAAGTTTGGAACTTTTTTTTATTCAACATTAAATCTTTACTTGCCTATTTGGGCAAGTAAATGTTCAATTATTGATTTTTTTTTTACTTGCCTGACATGATTTTTTACTTGACCCGGGCAAGTTGGCAAGTGCTAGTATCATACCTTGCCATTGCTGAGTATATCATAATTACAGATATAACCCTCAAAATGACCAATCCCCTCTCCAAATATGCCAAAAAATCCATGAAATGTTATTTTCGCTGATGTACAGACTTCAAGTCGTAAACATAAAGATTTATATTATTTTTCTGACACAGCCAATGTGACTTACTTTGCATTTTTAAAAATCCTCTTTTGATCATTGAACCAACTGCCATTTGAGCATATACGTTGGTCCGGGGCATCGGCATCCCCCCCCCCCCAACTCATCGGCGCCAGGGCAGGGGTGGAGAGCCGGGTGGAGAGTCGTCATCACCACTCCTCAACTGGAGAGCCGTGAGTGACATGATTGGGAACACTTAAAAATGCCTCAAGAACCAAATGAGTTGAAATATATACCAACTATACACTAGCAGGAGTGGATCTCCCACCTGGGAGGATTTGTCTTTAATTTGTTTACCTAAGGAGAATCAAGCATAGGAGTATCTTAAATTTTTCCGGGGTCGATAAAAATAAGCCCCATAGAGAGCCACACAGCAGGTTTGCCTGCCACGAGATATATTGACATCATTTATTTTAGAATGAGTCAACGTTTGACTACAAGATTTTCACAGGAGAATCCTTGCATAGTTTACTGGATTCTAGAGTGGTTTCATCCCAAGTTGTGGACTACCCCCAATCATGTCATTTACCTTTAATTTACCTACTTTGAAAAATGTATTGTTTGTTTGATTTTTGTGTGACCTTCTAATTATTCAGGCCATAAAACAGAGTAGAGTCCGGAAATCCAATTGTGATCCACAGTAAAATCAATCAAAGTAATCAAAATTTACCTAAATATTAGTGAACCTATCCAATTTCAATATCATGCGCAGGTTATTGCAGTTTTAACTGACAATATCCTATTTCTTAGTACGTATCAGTTAGTATTTCATAGGTCTATAAAGCACTCACTTAACATGTCTAATGATCAGCTCAAATTACGAATTAAGAGCCAATGAAATATGGGAACTATGCAAATTTTAATTTTGGGGAAAACCCCATTCCACACCGTATGTACTTGATCATTTTACTATTCCGTATTCCATATCACCTCTCATATACTGCAATGCAATATGATGTAAGCTTCAGTTGACAGTTTCCGTTGTTGTTTTTGTTTGTTTTCTGTTCTTTTGTAAATGAAAAAGCGATAACATTTTCTGATCATACCGAAAGGGGGAAAACTCCCGGAAAAACCACTGACCTCAGTGGGAAAAACTCGCAAACATTCCTCCATTTTCTGTCTCTGCTCTTAAAAACACAAACACAAACAAAACAAAACATGAAATCATGTCAGTATGACGTTGTTAATGGATAATATCCGCGAGCTCCCTATTCTTCCTGTACATTTTATGACATTCAGGGCGTCAAATCATTTTATGCATTCGCCCCCCCCCCCTCCCCCGAAAAAAACCCCCAAAACAAAAAAAATCCTGGCCATTGATTTTTTTTCATCTTCGGTTTCACCTTTACAACAGCACGTGCATTTTACGCATGTCGAGACACTTTTGTCCCCAAGAATCCGTAATTTTTATAGAGTTATTAAAATTTAATCCACTTCGATTATAAATCCACCCATGATTAGTAATTTAAAATTTATCCATCCAGTTAGATCAGTGCGGATCAACGTTGTCACTCAATTTTCTGCATAGAGATAAATACTAATTTTCTGATAGTGCGCCCTCTACCGGATATAATAAACAAACAATAACAACAACAAAAGGTCACATCTGCTCGGATTGAGCATGCGCAGTTTAGTCAAGCCGAGACCATGATAATTCGCAACAACATGGCAGCCGGTTCCGCTGGAGAACCGAACCCTCCACAGCTGAAAGTGGGTGATATCATTTCGTGTTTAACCTGCTTTGAAGCTAGGATTGAAGGGGAAGTACTGGCCTACGATCATATTAGTCGACTTGTGGCATTGAGTATCCTTTTCAACGTTAAGAGCAACTCGAATTCACTGTCACTGGCCGCCTGACAGCACCGGTCGGGCCGCTTCGGCCAGTCATGCCAGTGTGTGCAATGGCGGCGGCGCCCGTGGTCAACAATACGCTAGCCGCTGCGCTAATCTCATCTCACTCAGTCAGTAGCTACGACTTACGAAGTTACGTTTACCAACATATTATTAACAAGTAGTTAGAATTAGATCTAGGTTAGAGAGTCTAGAAACGTTATAACTGGAAAATACAATGTAGATTCAAGTCACGCCAGTACAAAGTCAATCAGTCAATAATCAAGTTTATTAAACATGATTGAAAATAAGGCTTTAAAAACTAAACACGCATCGCTGTCGTCGCATGTTGCCGGCCGCAATAGTTGACGCCCGCAAGACAGACTCGCCCATAAAACTAGCAAGGGGAATATAGAGCAAAAGATGCTATATTGCCCTAATGCCCTATTGCTCTAATTCGAAACAGCGGTTTCACAGAGCCCATAACGTAAGAAACATTCATTCTGTTTCAGGGTAGGAATTAATTTTTATTTCTCGAGGGCCGAGGGGTTTTTAGAGCCTTAGTTGGGGTTATTTTGGGGGGCTTTTTTTCGTTGCACATCAGAATTTGAAGAATGCAATGAAAGATTGCAGATGTTTTAGCCAGTGCTTCATCCATAAAAGCAACCATTTAATTCATTTTTGTTTCAATGCCATCATAAAAAAAAATTGAAATTTTTCGTAGCAAATCTGAGGGCGATTCTGAAGGAAATGCTCGCCCCAAAGAATTGGGTTTTGGGGATTTTAAAGGGACTGAATCGTGGCCATGGACCTGCCTGATGAGAACAAAACTCAGGGCCGTCACCCTGTTCGCTAGCTCCGTTTCGCGTGGGTGTGTTGCTGTGTTGCGAAACCAGTTCGATGCACGCAGCAGCGCACTGGCAGATCGTGTATTCAGTACGGCCAATGAGAAGCAACAAACTCAGTGGAGGTCCTATCAAATTTACCGAAACGCGCCGAATTCATTATTCGGGCTCTTTCGTATTAGCGTATGTGTCCATCGCGGTCCGCTGAGTACTGCAACGAAATAAACACCGCGTATACGGTTTGTATAACTCGAAACGGAGCTAGCGAACAGGGTGACGGCCCTGAGTTTTGTTCTCATCAGGCCGGTCGATGGCCACGATTCAGTTCCTTTAAGGGGTGATTTGGGCTTTGCCAAGGGCTAAATCGCCTGTTGCCCTGGGTTATTTCCTACATTGGTGTGTTTCAGATTGACAATTATCAAGATAATACCATGGACCCACCCCTGCAAGCATTGGGGCTGGGGCTAATTGCTACGCGTTAGCCCCATGGCGGAATAACACGTTAATGCTTGTGAGCAACAGAGACAGTTATGATTTTAGTACGATAACCTTTTCCTTACTAATATATTACGTATTCTAACCACATACGATACTATCTTTGCCTTCTGCGGTGTTGTTGCATTTTCGGTGAAGATAAATACGGTAAATGTTAAAAAATTGGCAATTTCCGATAATAACTTACTGGGGCCGGTTGCACGAAACCGTCACAACTCCAGTGCTATATTTGTCACTGATGTCTGGAGATATGACGGACAGCAAAAAGGTCAAAAGGTCAAAGGTAAAGGTCACAGTGACATGTTTTCATTTTCAGTGTTACAGGCGAGCGTATTATGTGCTCGCCGCGGCGACACTCGTGTTATATTTGGGCATAATTTTAAGCGTGAAGATTAAAATTTGTAGGAGAAAGTTCTGTCCAAATATCAGGCCATTACTTTCGTCAATGGAGAGCTCTCGTGAGTGGTCTGACTGGTTAGGCTAGCTAGTTACACTTACAAGTTACAGACACTACAGACTGCAGTGGATTTAGGAGTCAAAGTTCATCATGTCATAATAAGTTGGAATTTGAGATTAATTGTGCAAATAGCTGGAGTTTAACTGTGATCTAGATCTAATTAATCCTTACAGCTTTGCTCAGGACCACATACGTAGTAGGTGTGATTAATCCCAGCTACTGCCCGGCACGAATGCCCTTCAGCAAGGCATTTTTATCCACACCGCTGCTCTCTACCCAGGTGTATAAATGGGTACCCGGTAGGATGGGAATGTTTATGTTGACTGATAACCATGTGCGCGCCTGTAAAATGGCGACTGGCTGGAATGCTCCCCAGGGAGTGGAGAGTGAGCACTATAAGTGCAGGATTGAATTAATGTATCCAGTGACTAGGGTAATAATAATGTGTAAGCGCTATGATACATTGTGGATAGCGCACTATAAGAACCCATTATTATTATTAATATTACATGTTTGAGACTAAGAGTAAGACAAAGAAGATCTATGAGATATCTCGTAAATCATACCGTAAATCAAATTGTCTGTAGTACTCTAGGATCTACTCTCTGACTGTTGTTTTGATAAAATTAGGTTTCTGACTTTCTGTTCAATAACTTGACAAGACTTACCTTGGCCTTAGGCACCCCTGCCAAAATATTAATACAATAAATATAAATCTAGAGCAAATCAATCAAAATTGATGCCAAACTTATCAAGAGAAACCGATTACTTGGGCGGCTTTGGGCCTGGCCCTGAAATCTGAAAAAAATGTTTATGTTGAAGGCAGAATTCTGTAAAATTCAGTGATTTTGATGAACTTCGTAAGTTTGTATGGCATCACAATTTATTTGGTCAGTAAGATGAAATTAGCTGGGTTTGAAATAGTGCCACCTAGGTCTATGTTGAAACTATAATATGCAGATCTATATTCTGGATGGGTGTCCATCTGGTATTCACTGCCCGCCAACTTTAAAGTCAAAACCAGATAGAATTATCATTTTGGGGTTGACAAAACATTTAATATGGGAGTAGATGTTATACATTGTCAATAATTAAAAAAAAAGAATTCGGGACAAAATGCAGAACTTTGTAAGTGGCTGAAATTCCACCTTTTTCTTAACCCGTTGGAGCTGATTTGATTTCATCATAACACGCATTTTCTATAGACCCCAACACGAGTTAATTCGTACTTAATCTCAACGGGTTAAAATTTTAACTACATACCTTTGCAAGTATGATGTTGAATTTCTTGAATGAATTTTGCTGTTTACCTTGCTATTTTCTACCCCTGTTCAACTTTTCTTTTGTACAGGTCTGCAAGCTGCCATTTTGGAGGAAAATAATCGTGATCGATTGCACTGTCACTATCATGATTTCCAGAATGATATCTCACAATAGTCTGTCAATTTCTTGTAGAACAGCAAAGCTGAGGGGCAAGTTGGTATTAATATCAAAATTTAAGAAAATACACATCAGAAATGGAAAGTGGGAATATTTCAGAAAGGATTTAATTGTAAGTGAGATTGTTGCCACTCTTCTCTGAATTTTGCCCCCAATCAATAGAGGGTATGTTTAGATAGCAGTGTTGTCCCATGTATTGAAATCGGATATCTAATTACCGTCCAATTTTTAATGTCGGGTACCCGGCGGATATCACCATACCCGAGATATTGTATTATAATCATGGATTTATACAGTATGAAAGCCAGGGTGGCAGCTGTTTCTTGATGGCTTTTGGGGTTAGCGCTTGCTGTCTTTGATTCCATTGACATCCTCGCCCCCCCTCCCACCAACCCCTCCCACCAACCCCCCCCAAAAAATAAATAAAATAAAAATAGACTATAAAGTGTGAATTATGATTACAGCTGGTGTGACTGTGAGGATTAAAAAAAAAACAAGTGAAAAAAGAAAACGATTTTGGCAAGTTTAAGAGGGTGCTCAAAGGAAGTCTTCCAATAAATTAAATGTTTTACAGATTTTAATGGCAAAATTTGGTATGAAGGTGCACAGTATGAAAATACAACCTATGTGTACATTTGATTTCATAGTATGTTGGTCAAAGATCAAAGGTTGTAGCTCATTAAATATCAAAGAAAAAGCCAGTTATGTAGATCCAAAAACTATAAATTTTTATTATATCCGACCTCTTTATAACAGGGTTCTTCTGTATAATACTGTACATCCAAACCTTGGGCATTGGTAACTTCCTTACCAATTAAATTAATTTGTTGTATAATATAATGGGTGTAACTTCTTCTGTTGCATAAAGAACAATTTTACTGGCGAGGCGATGCTACGCTTTGTGTTGCCCTTGTCTTTATGTTCATTCATTGTGTCATTCTCTGTGAATTGGCATCCTTGACCTCAGTTGTTTCAGAAAAACCTGCCTCGTCCGGTGAAAAGAGAAATGTGTGTGATATATCGATAGTCAACCTCAGCCTGGTCAGTGAGTTTGAGCTCAAACAAGAGAGCGCAGAGCCCATCAAGGAACCACCATCTCTGGATGTGGCCAAGGTATATCTGATAAAAGATAAAAATAATGATTATTATATTATATTATTATTTTGTATGTTAACTACAATTTCAAAACTGGCAGTTAGTCAGGTAGGTCATTAGTTGGGGGTTGTCAATATCTGTCAGTGGGCAAGGGGACCAGTTACTCTACGTGTTTGTGGGTCTGGATTCCACCACGCGGCAAAGGTCAGAGTCTGAGATGCCCAATTTTTTTCATGTTTGCAGCATAACGGCCAGCACCTGAATGTAGTCTATTCAACTGTACACAAGGCTTTCTGGATAGGTTGCTGCCAGGGGGATGAGATGACCAGGATTCTATGAATGGCTTGAGCCTCTCAGGGACATCCAATGGTGTGGAGCCTACTGCTGCCAGGTTTTCCAAGAATGGGCGCAAGGGCTTCCTTGAGCTCAGCCTTTAAGGAGCTTCTTTCCCCGAAGAGCACGTCATGTAGGAGATGATTTAGCCGAGAAGCTTTTTTGTACAAAAATAATGATATGAATTCCTGTATCACTGTTATAAACCAATTCGTATTAGCATTTATTTATTATACCTCCACCTTACATGGACCGGATACGTTATGTTTTCGGGATGTTCATCAATCCTAATCTCGTTATTGTGATATCTGGAGAAGGCGTGGGTGAATTTTGATCATAGTGTACCTGGTGCAGGCATGCACCATGAGGTGTAGATGAACTGATTCTAAGACAAAATCCATTGTAAACCCGATGAAAACGATATGATTTTAACAGTGACACATATTGTCCCTAGACCACTGCCTGAGGTACCTTGGGACTATTCTTCAAAGAAAAAAAAATCTGCAGATGATTGTTTGTAAAACTTTGTACATGTAGTCGTAGAGCATACCTCAAGTTAACTAGAATGAACTTATAAACAAACTAATGCTGTACATCGAAGTGTATCTGCAACAATTAGAAAACTGCCACATAGAAACTGATCAGTTCATCATCTTGTGACCTCTTTGAGACATAGGTTGGCATCATAGCTCTCCATTTTCTTCTGCTGTTCTCTTGGCGTCCTCATGATGTTAAAGATGTCCACATCTGGATGCCATCACTCAATTTTTTTTCTCCGTCTTGCCCTTGTTCCTTCAATAAAGTCTTCTAGTATCAAATCAGCAAAACTTCCATCACTGCCACGTAATACATGCCCTACATAACTCAGTTTGCAGTTTAACCCCTTGGGCTCGATGCTATATGGCACTGTTGTTTATTGAGAGACGACTCGATTGCACGTGGTTGACTTTGAAGGGAATATGAAACCATGTTTTCTTGATAAAATTCTTCATAGAATATTTATTTTCTTACTTTATACTGGTCAAAAAATGTGTATTTTTTTGGAGAGATGCATTTAGCAAGAAACCTTCACCGTTTGTCCAGCGTTTGACAGAAATTTGTGTCATATTTTCTGGGCTTCTGTAGAAGCCTGTCGTCCCTGAGAGTGCAATGCAATGGGCTTCTGTACGAGCCCGTGTCCCCAAGGGGTTAAGTTTCATGAGATCATGCAGCAAGGTCTCTTGGGTTGGGTACCAGCTCTTTCCAGCACTTCAGTATTTGTAACTTTATCTTTCCATTCAGTTACTCTTACATAATTATTTTTCATCTTTTATTTATTTATTGGTATCTTCAAATCTACTGATCACCAGCATAAAAGCTGACAGGATCAGTTTACAATTTTTACATAAATTCATATATTCAGGCAAGTTCAACAAAAATCATTCTACATATGGGCAATTCCAGCGTTACGGACATTACATTTCAGAGAATTTTTGCAACTTCAAAAGGTCATTAGGATAACACAACCTTTTTATTATGAACTCATAAAATGGAATCACACACATACAGTATGGCCCTAAATTATATACAGTGAAAGTTTCCATCCATTTCATCACTTCA
>JZLH01S0326309.1:25819-44108 GCA_001188425.1 Eucidaris tribuloides | reverse complement strand
TTCATAGTTTGGACATATCCATGATAGTCCATTAGATATTTTCTCATCTTAACTTAAAAAAAAAAAATCACATTTGAATCCCATATAGTTCAGTGGATCTACTACCATACTTGTTACACATTTGTGGTTTGCGTATTTCTATTTATTTCTTCATTTACTTAGTTTATTCTTTATTTATCTATTATTTAGTTTATTTGCAGATTTAGTTTATTTATTTATTTAGTGTAATTGTTTTTATTCTTAATTTTGATTTAGTGACAGACAGATGAAATACATTATGGACAACATTTGGACAACAAATACTTGCTGTTAATTTCTGATTATTTTCAATGTTTTATCAATTATAAATCGTTGTGTGCCTAGGCAAAAGCCTTTAACTGTATGTTGTGTGTCTCCACAAAGGCCGTTAATATCATACATAATGAATACAGTTAACGACCTTTGCATAGGCACACGACACACAGTTAACGGCCTTTGCATAGGCACACGATACACAGTTAACGGCCTTTACATAGGCACACGACGAAATTTGACTTGTCCAAGCACAGAGTTTACTAGAGGTTCAGGCCATGCTATTTTCCGCTTCCTCACTTCATACTTCCTTGAATGGCCATTCTCAAGAAAGCAACAAAAACAGAATTATTCAAATAAGTAATTGCTTTATGGCTTGTGCTTGCATATAGGCCTTCAGTTTTTTTTTTTTTTGGGGGGGGGGGTTGTTAGGAAAGAAGCAATTCTTTTTATCACACAGTGTTTAAAGTTTATAGACACTTGTGATGTCTGTACAGTAGACTCTCATTATAGCAAACTCCTTGGGACTAGGGAAAATTACTTCTTATTACATGCAAAACAAAATGTTATCTTTTCAGGGTTACCCCTTCCTCCACCCCCTCCCTAATGAAAAATACAAGCAAAATTTCAACTCTGGGAACAGAACGATATTTTGTATTATATCAAGATTTTGTTTAATTGGTGTTCTTTATAAGGAGAGTCTACTGTATAAGTATCTCTTTAGTACAGTGCACTCTCGTTATAACAATGTCCTTGTGCCTAGGAACATTTCTTCTTTATATTGAAATTTTGTTTATCAGGGTTGTAAAAACAATGATACAAAGACAATTTCAGCTTTGGGACTGGAAAAATTTGTTAATTATAACAAGATTTCAAGATTTTGTTATATCAGTGTTCTGTGTAACGAGAGTCTACTGTATAGTAATGTGTTCTCTGCCTAATGGCATACATTCATGATTAAATCACTGCAACCAAAATGGGGCATTAATCTCTGTACAATGATGTATTTTTTCACAGACACATTTACATGTTTCAACTGTGTCATGTCACCCCCCTCCCCCTCCCCCCCCCAAAAAAAAGAGAAAATAAAGAAGAAAAAGAAATGAAAATTAAAAATTAATATAAACTGACTACACATAAACCCAGTAGTCACAAACCAAGTAGTTAACTGGTCAAATGTTGGTACAGTATAATGTCTCAAATTGGCAGTAATTACCACAATGTTGTATCCGAGGCCGGCCTTGAGGCCATTTTCTGGTGGCCTTGGTCTTGGTCTCGGTCCGAGTCACCTGTACAAACCCTATGGAAAGAAGGTGTTTTGGGGGCAGCCTCGGCATTGGGACTCTGTGGTCTTGGATGCAACACTGGTAACAACTGTGCAAATCCAGGCTAAAATTTCCCTGTACCCGAAGTGTCGAGCTAAATTTGTGAACTTTGCTAACTGATTAAACTTCAAAGGCTGGTCTAAATGATTATGCCAAGATTCTGAGGTATTTTTTTATTGCCCACAAGTAGTTGATAATGATAGCTTTTTGTCTGAACTGACACACTTGTTTTTATTTTCATCTGCCCGTTAAAATTGTCTAAGTACCCACTTCAATGAAGAAGTGAGCGTTATTTACTTCTTCTAATACAGTGTATACTGCCCACCATTCCAGTATGGAACCAACCGGGTAGGTGTGTGGTGCACAGATGGTAATGGCACAGGGAGAGAACAAATTTTGGTTGCTGTGCGTATTACCGAGGTAATTGTGAACTGCTCATTTGAATTTGTCTTTATCCTGATTTGATTGAATAGAGTTAGGCAGTATTCTAGTATTGTATGCAGGATGAAGGAATATTTGTATTTTATTGTGATTCATTGTCAAAAAAATAATGACCTAGAATTCCCATCCCTTTATCAGTTAGTCACTTCCCTTACCACTTGGTTTTTTTTGTGTAATAGAGTAATTAATAAATTAATTGATTTATTGATCAATTCATTGTACCAGAAAGGCACCAACAGACAGGATTTTTGTTCAAATTAGAGAATACATTGAAAACTCTGCAAATTACAGACTCTTCATCCTAAGTCCATAGGCATAATGATCCATGAAGATTGTGGCATCTGAAATGAAGAAAACAAGGCCTAGATGGATTATTTTTAGATTGTGTGTTTGGGGGAAAGCCTGTAGACCGAGGGTGCTCAAGACTGATGGTCTGATAAACTAATTTTCCGTTACCGGTAATGGTCAGATAGACAGATTATCGAAAAGGGTCCGGTAGACTGATTTTCAAAAAAGGTCTGCCAGACTGGTTACTGGAAAGGGTCTCATACACCAAGGGTTCAACAGACTGAGGGTCTGACAGATATCGAAAAGGACCCAATAGGCCAGGGCCCCATTTCATAAAAAGTTGCTATGATTGCAACTTATGCTGTGATGGCAACTTTCAGTCTAACAGCCAATCAGGAAGCAGAATTCTCACTGTTATGGCAGTTGCCATTCCAGCGGAAGTTGCTATCATAACAACTTCTTATGAAACAGGGACCAGTTGTCTATGGATCTTTATTGTCAATCAGTCTGTAGGACCCTTTTTGATAATAGGTCTGTTGGGCTCATTTGATAGTTGGGTGTATTGGACCTTCCATCTATTGGATCCTTGGTCTATTAGACCTGTGGTCCATTGGACCCATTCGATAATCGGTCTATCGGACCTTCAGTCTGTTGGACTGTTGGACCCTCGGTCTAGAAGACCCTCGGTCTAAAGAACCCTTGGTCTATTGGACTGTACTGTGTCTAACCTTTAGTCTCCAAAGTCAGAATCTAACTTGTTTGGTTACATCATGAGAGGATTACAGCTTATTCTTGTGTTTTAGATAAGACTGCAGAATGTACCAGAACAAATGGCCAATGTTAAGAAGTCTACCAAACATTTCCCATGTATGAATCTCTCAGAGACAGATATTAAAACATTTCAACAGACCGAACAAACAATTTTGTTTATATTTGTAGACATTTGTATTTTTTTTTCTGATGTAGTGTATGAATTATGAGTACAGTGCATTCTTGTTATTTATAACACTGATATAACAAAATTTCATTATAAAGAAGTAGAATCTCTGGGACCCATATTTTGAATTTCCTTTGTATTCTATAATTGCTTTTGAACCCTGCCATAAAGAAAATTTTGTTGTAATTAAACAATTTCATGGGCCCCAAGGACTTCTCAATAGCGAGAGTGCACTGTATTGAATGTCATTTCAAATGGAAAAGTAAGTGGATGTGTCTGATTGATGTGAAATACCTATACATAGATAATTTGACACACGTGCACATATCCACGCCACACAACACACACACACACACACACACACACACACACACACACACACACACACACACACACACACACACACACACACACACACACACACACACACACACACACACACACACACACACACACACACACACACACACACACACACACACACACACACACACACACACACAGACCCACAAACTTAGAAATTACCTACATGTACATTCAACCTCGAGTGCTCGCACATAACACACAACCCACCCACATAAGCGGACAGACAGACACACACACACTTATTTAAGGTACTGAATGGAATTTGGTGCTAAAAATTCTTTCACAGGGTGAGTGGGGAAGTTTGTCTTTTAAAATGTGTTGTTTTCTTGTTCCACTTGATGTATTTTTGAGGTTGGATTGTTAGTTAATTGACATGCAAATCTTAAGCAGGTAACCCCCACCCCCCCCCCCCACCAAAAAAAGAAAAAAAAAGAATGGTGCATAACAACATGATTTGAACTCGAGCAAAGATTGGGAAAAGCATACACAAAGACACATGATGATTATTATTAGTCGTTTTTGTCAGATTTGGAATTCGCCTTAATGAAAAAAAATGACTTTATTAATTCAAATGTATTATTGATGGGCCTGCATTTTAATGTCTTGTTTAGTGCCTTAAAATACACGATCAGGCTCTCTAAAAGTACTTGGAACTTTGAAGGTCGCAGATTGTGAGTCACCGTAACCATGGTAACTGAGATTTAACGGGAATATTAAACATATCAACAGAAATAAGACTCGCTGTTCGACACGGCAATTTTGTATCTGCGGTTAAAAGTGTTTTCGTTCCTCTCATCCCTCTATTGGGTTTCTGTTGCATGCCCAGCTCCCTTGGCGCGCCGGGTGTATGTATGTGTGTGTGTAAGGGGAGGAGCGTGGGGGTGGGGTGGGGTCGTGATTCCCTCGTTGATTTAAAAAAAATAAAACGTGGTGGACGTTTGGTCAACAGATCAACGGAAATGCAACCTAATCCTACCCCATATTCAGGAGATGATACCCGAAATATCTCCATATTATGTGTCATTTGACATATTTGAGCAAAACTTATTTTGTGTCACCCCCTCCCCTCCGTGTTGAAAAATCCCGGCTACGCCACTGTTCAAACCATTCCTTGTCGGGGAAGAGTGGTGAACACTGGGGATTTCCTGCCGATGACGTCACCGGGAGATGGCAACGGGTGTGTTACAACTAGTCTTGCGTTACGACGTCAATAAGTAAAAGTGCATGATCAAAGAAACTTAAAGAAAAGTCCATTCTGATGTCAAGTTGATTTAATAAAAGCAAAAAAAAAAAAAAAAGAAACCTATTTAAGAAAGCTTGGCGAAATCCACCAAAGAATAACAGAGTTATGAAGTCTCAAACTTTTAATTTCGTGACGTCGTATGCGAGCAGCTCCCCATATGTCATGCAATATAAATTCCATAAATTGCCATTTTAATGGTTCATGATAATTGATTTTTTTTATAGAGTTTATAATTATTTATTGAAGCACAGGTAAAATCATTTTCAGTTTTCTAAGAAAATGGCACTTTATGGAATTCATATTGCAAGACCAATGGGGGAGCTGCTCGCATGTGACGTCACAAATTGAAGAAAAAAAATGTATAACTCTGTTATTCTTTGATGAATTTTCGCCAAACCTACATTCACAGGTTTCTCTTACTTTTCTGCTTTTTTGGTATTAAAATCAACTTGATGTCTGGGTGGACTTCCTTTTTAATTAAAGACCTTTACATCTATATTCGACTAATTTGTATTCAACTATTTTGGCTGGCATGGGTATATATCATATTTTTGTAAAAAAAAGAGAGAAAAGAAAAACACAGAAACACCAGTCTGAATTGTATAAAATATTTATTGCACATTGTAACCCCCCCCCAAAAAAGGATTGTAAACAACGTTAATAATATTGTGTAATCTCTATATGACAAAAATTACAAGTCTGCATTGTCAATACTTTATGCCTATAAAGAGCAAAGAACACATAACATATTCATATGCCTAGTATAAAATATTTCTTCATTTAAAAGGGATGAATGTGCATTTACTTTCTGCTCTAGGTGAAAAAAAATATATATGATAAAACTTTCTCTTGGGTTTCACACGGTACATGTAGGTAATACTTCTGCTAGTACTATTATTTACTTGTCTACTTTTATTAGTAGTACTATACTACTACTGCTACTGTTACTACTTCTACTACTTCTAAGGAGAGTGATGATTATGATACATGAAAAAAATAATATGCATTACCTACCACAAAATAGTCTATCGAAGTTATATTTACAACATTGTTAAAGATAGTGGGCCCCAAACTTTGAGAAAATGGACGTGATGCAAGTCGCAGGTGTTGTAAATGGCAGTGAGCTGTCAACACATAACGGGGTGTATCCAGGATTTTTTTTTTCTGGGTGGGTCGTGATCATAATATTCTGGACCTTTTCACAATGGAATAACAGCAAGATGGGATTAAAATGTACATGATCAAAGCTATTTCATCGGTGTCGTTGTGAAAAGGTCCTCGAAAAAAAATGTCTTTGGGAAAATGTGGACCTTTAGAAAATTCTTATGGAAGGGGTCTTAATAATAAGATAATGACTAATAATCACTCCATCCATTTCAGAACAGGGTCATCGATCCATTTTTCGGATTGGGGTGGTAAAAGTAAGAAAAACGTCAAAAGTTTTCGGCGCGCTCCGCGCGCCAGATTGCAATATGGAATTTTGCGTTCGAAGCACACACAAAAAGTGAAAATAGCGTTTGTTTAGTAGTATTTTTTTTTAGATTGAGTTTCATAGTTTTGTTGTCTTGCAGTACTTTTTAGATGTATCCTTGTATTACGTTTTATTAATTTTTCACGTTGTCAAAATTATGAGGGGGGGGGGGATCGATATGTTTGCCCCCGATATTTTCATTGGGGTGGCGACCGCCCCCTTGCCACCCCAGGATCGACACCCCCGTTTCAGAATTACAATCAAACATTCCAGCAATATTCATGACTATTCCTCAATCAAATATTTCTTTACTGTTCCCAATTTTTGTAAATAATCAGACGTGTGCAACTTGCAGCTGTTACCAGCAAATTGTCATGACATAACGCCCTCTTTGCTCAAATTTAGGTGTGCCTATTTCAAAATCACATAACCATAAACCCCTGAAGAAGTTCCTATACAAATTTCCTCAGTTTTCTTTTTCTTTTAGAGACACGAGATGTTCTCATGTCCTTTTAGAATTTATCGTAAATCTCTTTTTTTTTCAGACCTACCCCTTCCTGCCATTTAGTTTCTTAGATGAATATAACATGTATCGTGGGTTAATTTGGGTCAAAATCACATTTTTTTTTCAAACGAAGGTTCGTAAATCTACATGACAATTATGCACATGTCTCGTAGCGTCGTGTTTAAGTGAAAAAAATAACGAACTATACAACTCAGAATTAATCATATTACTGGCGATCTCGACTTACCACAAAACACTACCACCCACTTTCTTTAACAATAACAACAAACCAAACCAAGCAATCAAACAAACAAAATAACTTGAAATACATATTCTTCTTTCATTTTCACCGTAATCTTCGAAACTTTAATAGATATTTACAACCAAAGATTTTCCTGGTTTTTAATAAACGACATTCTACTCGAGTACCTAACATAACACATACTTTATTGCCAAAACGGTTGTCACAGAAGGTAAATGTTTGGTTTAGTTTATTGACTTGCACTCTTGATTACTTTGCCCTGATTTTTTGTTTATTATTTGCATGGCTGGATTGAAGGCTGTTACTTACATTACGTAATATTAACAATATAAACAATTTCTTAATACACTTAGAATCGTCTTTAATGCGGCCGAATATGAAGACAAATATTGCACATGGACAGAAACTCCAGCATTTGGCGACCAATATTTTCTGTTATTGTAATAATATTGAATGTAAGAATATTCCATGACGAGCGCACTTTTATCGAAAGAAGGAGATTAAACACTATGATCTAAACGACTAGGTTAAGGTATTAGACTAACGTTTGGTTTAAATTTAGGTTTTAGGTTAGTATCAGCGTTACAATTGATGTTTGACGTTACATTTTGATTATGGTGGTGCCACGTAAGGTAAAAGTCCAAAGCCATGTCCACACGATCGGACATAAGTTGATTGTGACCGGTCATAACTTATGTCGGTAATAGCGTCGGATATAAAGTTGCTGGGTGAACGATTGTCGGACATTACCCTATCGGATATAGCGCGACTTATACCCGACGATTCATATCCGAAGAAGACCAGATATAAGTCCGGTAATAAGTTTTACCGGTAATAACAAAATACGTGTGGACTGTAAATTTGCGCTGTCGGACATAACTGTGACGTTTTATGCTAATCCAAACTGGTGGCTTCGACTTTTCATTGTTTACCAATTCACATTTAGCGCAATTTGGGTCAGAGGTTACGACCCGATAGCACCTTGACTACGTCATTTCCTGTCTGCTATTACCGGTAATAACGTGAGTAAGCTTTATTGGGCATAAACATGTCGGGTATAAGTGTTAATACCGACGCGTGTGGACGCGTTGGTGGATCAATGGATTTTTTTTACTACGTCGGACTTATGCCCGACAAAGATATGCCCGGTAATAACTGCCTTTGTGAACGCAGCTCAAATCTGGTTCAACTTAATTTCTACAAATTGTCTAATGTGACCCAGTTTTGAAGTAGTAATATTATACACACTAGGTATATAGAAGCTGTAGGGCTGTCCGCTTCACTATATCACAAATTTCTTGTAAAAACGAATCTTCATCTGATTGAGGGTGGAGGCGCCTACCGAGAAACAACACACACACACACACACACACACACACACACAATGCGGTCACAGTGTGTTCACACGGCGATCGCACTATGTTCACATAGCGATCACACTGTGTTCACACAACGATCACAGTGTCACTCTGTGAAAATAAACCAAATCCACACTGTGGTCATGACCTGTCAGAAGTAACACAGGTTCGTCACAGTGTGAACGCTATGTCCACACAGTGATCACAGTGTCACTTTATGAAAATGAACCACATCTACATAATAACACAGAAACACAGTGGGAAATTATCACAGCGCCACTCTATAAAAATGAGCCAAATCAATTATCAACGTGGTAACACGGTGTGTTCACACTGTGGTCACTATGTAAACACAGTGTGACGACATTATATTTTTTTTACTGCAAAAAAAGGGGTGGGTATTCAGTTTTCTGATTAACGACCTATATAATTTCAAACATGTCTAGTAATTTGAAATTGTATCTTATGATATGTTTTATGTTTTTTTCAGATTAAAGGACGGATCTTCATCTCCGAATATCGCAGCGAGTAACTGTAGCCCCGCCATTGGTTCCACACCACCCCACGGGCATACTGCCGGGTGGGGCCCTTCAGGTATCTCCCGTTGAGGTTAGCGTTGTGGCAGCTCGTGTACCACCAGGCTCCCGTGTACTCCCGGGCGCAGTTGCCGCTCCATCGGTCGTGATCGCGGTCGTAGGTTGAAAACATGTGATCGTTATGGCCTGCCATAGCGTCACCTGCGGAAATATAAATAACACACAATGAAAAAGGAAAGCAATCAGTTTTAGTATAACTATTTTCATTAATTCATGAGATCTGGTTTTATGGAATCTGTATTTCATGATCTCTCTCTCTCTCTCTGTTAGTTCATTGTGTCTACAACGTCAGTTATTGGAAAATGTCAGATTATTATTTCGTAATGATACAACAAATGACGAAACAATTTCCGACAAATATTCAGCTATTGTGTTTTCCGTTCCAATCTATCTTCCTTTGACTGGCATTTCAAAACATATTTCCTACTCCTGACATAAAAAAAACGCCTTTCATTTTCAATAAACATCCTCTCGGGCTGGGGGAGCGCGGCCTCGAATCCACTGTGCAGCATGTATTTTCCACTATTTCCTGTCAATTTCAGTAGTTTCCTCCACCGTGTGTATTTTTGGGGGGCTAACCTGCGAAGACTCGGCAAGACACTAAATAGAAAAGGTCTTCTAACTTTTGATGGTAATCAAAAAAATCGCCTTTCAGTTTCCATTCAAGCAAACCTCCTCCCCAAAATAAAGCGTGTGTGTGTGGGTGGGGGGGGGGGGCGTTGAATCCATCAAGCTTTCTGTGTTTGCCACTGTCTCCTGTAAAGTTTTGCATGTTTCCTCCACCGTGTAATACCCTTATTTCTACGAAGTGAAATTTGATTCAGAATGAAGCTGGGAGCCTACTCTATTCCAAGTTAAAGTGACTTGGATTTCCGAATTGATTTGACTTGGAATGGTGTGGCGTCAAATGAGAATGGAATTAATTCGTGTCAAAATAAATCAGAAATCCGAGTCATTGTTCTCAACTTGGGCTGAAACTATTCTAGAATCAACAATGCAAGGATTCTGCTGTGAAAACTTTTGTGGTCATACCATGACTCATTCCAGAATAACTACTGTCAATATCCATTATGGCAGGCAAATCTGCCGTGTAGCTTTCTATGGGACTTATTTCTCTCTGGCCTCGACAGAAATAAAACACTGGCATGTTCATGCTCGATTCTTATAAGTAAACAAAATAATTAAAGACAAATCCTTCAAGCTGGGAGATCTACTCCAGCTGGTGTATAGTTGGTATATGTTTCAACTCATTTGGTTCTTGAGGTATTTTCAAGTGGTCCCAATCATGTCATTCTTTAATTCAGAAAAGAGTAGGCTCCAGCTGACCCCATTTCTGAGTCAAATTTGACTCTACAGAAATGAAAATATATATAATTATATATAGTAATATATATAATAATATGTAATAATATATAATGATATATATAATAATATATATAATAATATATTTAAAATTTATATCATGATATAATTTTGTTGGCTAACCTGCGTTAGACGTTTGATCGTATCGCTCGATTCTCAGCGTGTAGTTCGATAATTCGTTCCCGACGGAGAAGACCCGATACTTGGCGAATCGCTCGTTCATCTGGAAGTCACCGAGGTCGATTCGGATCTCGTGCGGTCCCTGCATGGCGATCCGATGGATCCAGTCCAGACCGAGCCAGAACTCGCCCTCCAGGAACCCGAACCCGTCCTTGTACTCCTGCCAGTTTCGGAGGAAGTCCACTCTACCGTCGATCCTCCTCTGGATGACCTGGTTTCACATGAATGCAAGAAATGAATAGATAAATGAATGAATAAATAAGTAGATAAATAAATAAATGCATAAATAAATAAGTGAATAAATAAATAAATAAATAAATAGATAAATAAATAGATAAATAAATAGATAGATAAGTAAATAAATGAATAAATAATTGAATAAACGAATTAATAAATGAATGAATGAGTGAATAAATGAATGAATGAATACATAAATACATAAATAAATAAGTCAATAAATAAATAGATATAGATTAATAAATAAATACACGTAAATAAATTAACGAAGAAATAAATACTAATAAATAAATAAATAAAATAGATAAATACATAAATAAATAAATAAATAAATAAATAAATAAATAAGTAAATAAATAAATAAATAAATAAATAAATAGATAAATAAATAGATAAATAAATAAATTAATTAATTAATCAAAGTCTTAAGGGCATAGGCTGGGGGAGGGGAGGGGGTGCCCGTGCACCCCCACCCCTGAGGCAGATGAGTTCCGCCCCCTGACAAGCAAAACTAAATTTGCACCCATTTTTTCTGCTTTCAACAGCTTAAAAAACAAATGGGCACAAGCTTTAGTTTCACCTCCCCAAGGTGTCCATATCCCCATGCCCAAAACAGCCTACGCCCTTGCGTCCGCGCCCCTTGTTTTCGAATGTGGGATAACTAAGATCGGGATTGCAATAATAAAACTTGAAGGATTCCCTGTCATTAATTCAGTTTTTAAAATCTTTACTGAATATTATTATTCCGTTTCTTTGCAAGATAGAGAGCAAAATGTTCAAGTTCAATTTAATTTATTGTTTCTGCAATGTTTTCACAATATACACATAGCAACATAAATCACATTTTTCAAGATATACAAAAATAATGATAATATCCAATTTTCCAAAACTATTTACAGGTGATATGATATACAGTCCTGTGGGAATCAAGTTTCTAATTTACGTCAGTAAATTCTACATGTGTTTTATCCTTTAGAATAGATGAATGCAATTTTTTTTCCATTGGGTCTATAATAACTTTGTGTATGTTTCAATAGCAAATCATCAGTATCAACCCGTCACACCGGGTATCGGAAATTAGTCCTTCCTAACATAATTTTGATCAATATCCCCGGTTGATTTCTTTCCAGAAAGAGGTCGGAGCATGCTGCCAACCTAGAATTATTTTAGAACGCCAAAATAGTGTAGAGAGAAGGTTGTGATTTTATCATACTTTTGAAGAATGTTTGAATGTTATTACGTTGACACGTATATGAGCAGATTTTTTTACGATTAAGTTCACAAAATAAGTATGAATACCATAAACAAATAATCTTCTTAAAGACATTATATAACATTGTGGAAGTCTCATTTAAAAAAAAAAGTCAAACTTTGCTATCTGACATATTTGACAGAGTTTGGATGGACAAATAAACACCTTAGAACACAAAAGTTTAGACAGTTATGCTGTCACCAGTAAAATATGTACAGACAAATTTCGGCACATGAATTATTTTCAGCTGAGAAAAATTCTGTCACACAGCACTCTATGGGGGAGAACAGGAATGGTCACTGAATGTGTTTTACTTTTTAAAAGCACTTTTTAAAAATCGTTTTGAACCGCAATTTATGATATGGGGAATCATGAAGCTCAGATTCTTTTAACTGGAAACAATGTTATACGATGCCTTTAAAGACACTATACAGCGTGTATCAAAAAAAAGTAGACACTCAGAAAAAAATTTACTACGCAAATATTTCATGATCTAGAGATTATTTTTTGATATAAATATTTTACCTTGGACCTAAGCTATCTGATGACACTATTGGTATTGAAAGTATTTCACGCATGAGTGAGCACAGGCCACTTTTGTCCAATAGGCCAAAAATGCATTTGCGCACAGAATTGTGTTCTTATTGTCAATGTTTAATGCCTCACAGACCGGTGCTGCAGAAGCTCTCACCTGGTGGCCCAAAGATTGAATCCTCAGCATGCTCTGAGAAAATGTAATATTCAATTTTGTGGCCAAAAGAGACAAAATAGAAGCAATGTTCAGAAGTACCCCCCTAAAAAAGAGAAAATGTCATGTTTGCAAGATGAACTGTGAACTGATGAAAAATGGCATTTTCTTGTTTTTGAAGGGGTAGGGTGGTGTGTATCTGAATCATTGCTTCATTTTGCTACATTCTAAATCCTCAGCATGCTCAGAGAAGAGCTTATATCAATTCTGTGACAAGAAAGACAAATAAAGCAATAATTCAGATACAATTACCAACCCCAACCCTGAAAAGAAGAAAATGCATTTTTTTTTTTAAATTCCAGTCGGTCTTGCAAACATGACAGTCTCTTCTTTTATGGGGTATTCTGAATCAGTGCTTATTTTGTGTCTTTTTGTCATAAAATTGATATTAACTTTCTCTGAGCATACTGAGGATTCAATCCTTGCGCACAAGAGTTGAGAGCTTCTGCAGCACCGGCCTGTGAGGCATTAAACATTGATTGATAAGAACACAATTCTGTGCGCAAATGCATTTTTGGCCGATTGCACAAAAGCGGGTTGTGCTCACTCATGCGTGAAATACTTTGAATACCAATAGTGTCATCGACTAGCTTGGTCAAGGTAAAATATTCATATCAAAAAATAATCTCAAAATCAAGAAAACAATTTTTAATAATTTTTTTCTAAGTGTCTACTTTTTTTTGATACACGCTGTATAACACTGTGGAAGACCCGTTTAAAAAATTGTCGAACTTTGCTGACATATCTGACAGTGTTTGAATGGACAAATAAACACCCTAGAACACAAAAGTTTGGACAGTTGTGTTGTCACTAGTACATTATGTGCAGATACAAATTGGCACATTAATTTCATATCAGCCGATAGGAAATTCTGCAACACAGCAGTCTATGGAGAAAAGCTGGAATGGTCTCTCAATGATTTTTATGTTTTTAAAGCACTTAATGATTGTTTTACACTGCAATTTTTCAGGGCTTCATTTTTAGACCGTATCAAAGACACTAGTAGCATGGGGTATCATGTAGCTCAGATTTTTTAAACTGGAAACATTGTCATACAATGCCTTTAAGATAAAGGTGCACTCAAAGAGGGAAAAGTCAAGTCTCCTAAAGTTAAGCATGTACTTGCAAGACTTTGAGAAAATCAGTAAACCTTGTTCAGAGGTAAAATTTCTGAACTGATCATACATTTGTATTTTCCCTCTAGCTAGCCATCTTTGGGTGTTCTTTAATACAGAAAAGTGTGACTATTTGTAAAGTAATGATACTAAAACGGTTAGCTTAAGAGTTATCATAGAGCTGGAAAGGAGTAAAGTTTTAATTTCTTGTTGCATTGTGAAGTAATTCTATTGGGGTACGCTCATGCAGGTACTGAACCGAGCAAATCGAATTGCCCAACAAAATACGGTGTGTATGAAAAAGGAGGAGTAAAACATTTTTTTAAGGTTCATTTTTCTAAGGTTATTTTAGTACAACAATTTGTAATTATGATATACAGAAAGAGATACTTTTTTCTATCCAATTGTACCTCACTTGCATCACGTGGTGTCATGCATGACCAAGTACATTACTCAGAGAACAATGCCAAATCACACTTTTTGTAAGTTTTGGCAAAATGTGCATAAAATCAAAGAAAACTAACATGAAATGTGAGATTACCTATCATCTTTAAAACATGAACCCAGTCATCAGTCTTTCATTCATTGCCCAAATCTTTCTAGCAAAAAGTGTGATCTGACATTGTTCTCATCAAGAGTAATGTACTCGGTCATACATGGCACCAATGAAGCAATTGAGGTATCATTTTTTTGGGGGGGGGGGGNCGTACGCACCCGACTCACCCCCCCCCATCCTGAATTATCCGTTTTTGATACTGTATAGTATTTGTATATTTTTCCTTACCGTCCAACCGCCTCCATCTCGTGTTTGATCACAGTAGACTTCCTTCTTCCCGCACGATCCCACCTCGGACACGTAGATGGAGTACACCCCGTCTCGAATACCACCAAGTTCCCGGATGTCAAGACAATGCTTAGGTACAGGTATTGGGGCTGCAGTATGGAGAAAAGACGAAACATATACCGTTTAGTTTCATTAACATAATTGATATTGTTCAACTACACAAGCCCATTTATAACGAAACGGAATTGGGCATGTTTTGAGAGAGCAGGACAGCATCTCATGAGTGGCTCTTTAGTAGAAAGAGAGGACGACCTAAAACCACCTGGCGTTGCACAGTGGAGTAGGTAGTGGGGTTGATGAATCTAACATGGGGAGATATCCATAAAACAGCTCAGAACCAACCAGATTGGAGCCTCTGGAGGACCTTCGTTGCTGCCCTACATGCCACGAGGCACAACGGACAGTAAGTAAGTAAGTAAGTAAGTAAGTAAGTAAGTAAGTAAGTAAGTAAGTAAGTAAATAAGTAAGTAAGTAAGTAAGTAAGTAAGTAAGTAAGTAAGTAAGTAAGTAAGCAAGTAAGCAAGTAAGCAAGTGAGTAAGTGAGTAAATATGTAAGAAAGTAATTTAGTAAGAAAGTAAGTTAGTTGGTAAGTAAGTAAGTAAGTAAGTAAGTAAGTCACAAGCCCATCCCCAAATTGCCCCTGGTCCACGAACGAATACTTGTTACGGTGATCATGAGTTTCTGTAGCCCCTCCCAAACCATGGAATACTTTGCCATCAATATCCGTAACGTCTCTTCCATACAATCCTTGTAATCCAAAGTCAAACGTTTTATGCTTAATCTTTCGTACACATCTAATTAATGATGTTATGTCATTATTTTCAAGAGTTTTATACGGTACATGTATGCAAACTATATATCATTATCATGTTTTTTAATCAGATAATGCCGGAAATATGATTTTATCGTCATAATCTCAGCTGGTTCTTGTCTGTGCTTAAATTGTTGAATACTCGCCACGCTCTATAGTCGACTACTTTATCCTGTACAGGAGCACGTCATCAGTTAATTTCAACTTGATGGGGAAAATCGTTAATTTATTTTGAAATTGTGTCAATGACGGAGGTATTTTGGTTTTATGCCATCATTTTATTATTAAATAGAGAATATCGCATTTCCGCCTCCATCAGGCACAGACAAAAATACACACTGTTCAGCATTAATTTGTTACATGGGCGCGAATCCACGCAGGAATTCTATTCAAGTGGGGGGGGGGGGTGCACCCTATTGTTGTGTCCCCCCACATGAATAGAATTTCTCGTGGATTTGCGCCCATGATTTGATACATCCATTATTGCTGATTTAAATGATTAATGCTTCTAGAGCATTTATGTCACGTGTTTTTTTTAAACCAAAATTCGCCATTATACTATTTCCTGATGGATATGCCTTGATAAACACTTATCACAGTAACATGCAAAATCCACGATAAAAAATGAACAAATTGACAATTTTGTGTGTATAATAGTATTTTTATGCCATGTTTAATGGTTTTATAGTGCTTTCCAATGCTTTTTAAAACAAATATTTGCATTGCATATTATGATTTTTCAAGTTGTCCAAATTATTGGGGGGGGGGGCAAATCGATATGTTCGCCCCCCAATATTTTGATTGATGGTGCGATCGCCCCCTGCCCCCTCCCAGGAAATAAGGCACACCGGGCAATCAAATTGTATTGCGTTTTAAGGCGTCGTCACACTATGACGAATTGGCATTGCGTACCGCGAACGAATTGAAAAATTCCAAATACGCACAGCATTCCCAGCGAATTAATTCCGTATGGGTGAATTCAACCGAATCGAACGTACTGACAGCGATTCAAAACGAATCAAAAACGTCTCCATCACCATTTCATAACTTATCATTAACTTACAGAGAGCGATCTATAATCAAACGACTAATGAGCTTTGCGTACTCTACGCGTACAGTCTGCGAATTCTACTCGATCACATGGTGTCTGTGTACATTTACGAACATATACCTTCTTGAACTCAACGTCATTTTGTCCCATCATTTGAGTTTGGGTATCTAATTTCCCGCAGTATGCCGAAATCCAAGAGAGCCAAGATTTGTATTTTGTATAGTATAAAAAAGGGAGCACCAAAATTACTCATATGGTATAATTCCAGGCAAATTGATATGAAAGGCAACTTTTACCCCAATTTAATATTTGCGTGAGAAAAATAGTAACAACCTGAAATCTGGCCAATGGTTAAGGTAATGATAAGCTCATATTTTTGCAAACGTGTTGTATATTGGTGATTTTATTGTTCCAAAATAATGAACTTATTAAATTTCATGGTAACTAAATAGGGATTTTTTTATTAGAAAGATCTTCTTTTCTTTATGATCAATTATGAAAATCTGGAAATTTGGTAATGTAGAATTTTCACCTATATGTATTCTTAAACAGTATTGTAAAACTGTTATGAGGAATGGGCAAAATATTTTTATCCGGAGGTGTTGCATGAAACTTTTGTCCGGAAAATAAAGTCTGATGAGTTTTCCCCCTACGGTATGAATGAATATATACCGAATTCGATAACAACAATTTTTATTGATTACCAGAGACATTTTCCTTGTATAAACATTTTAAGCAACAAACCCATGGGGTAAGGTGTGCAATGTTCTTGCGCAAACACACAGACACACGCACACACACACACACACACACACACACACACACACACACACACACACACACACACACACACACACACACACACACACACACACACACACACACACACACACACACACACACACACACACACACACACACACACACACACACACACACACACACACACACACACACACACACACGAACTAGCGGTACGGATTGATATCCTCCATGGTTCGGATCCGGACCACGGTCTGAACTTTGGGAAGTCCTGATCTACATGTAGAGTGACTGCATAGGATGGCGGCCAAATTCATATATATTCTTATAATAATGATAATAATAATAATAATAATAATAATAATAATAATAATAATAATAATAATAATAATAATAATAATAATAATAATAATAATGATAATAATAATAACAATACTCTACTACTACTACTACTACTACTACTACTACTACTACTACTACTACTACTTATAATAATAATAATGACGTCTTATTTATGACTTCAGTCAAAAAGACTGCTCTACCTGCGGGCTCTGCATAACATAAATGTTAATATTACAATTCTCTGTTCTAGGAAGATGAGAGCACATACATACACACATACAAACACACCCAGATACATGAAGCACAATGTAGTATAAGCATGATAAGCCCACAGGTTTAAAAATGAGAAGTAAATTTATTTTTGATTCGCTACCAACACGCAAAACGTTCGCAGAGAAAGGGCCTCACTTATAGTCGATCAATGGAAATGTATTGGTGAATTACCGCTTCCGTCCTGTTGACGAATAAAACGTTCGCATTGCAACTTCAGAGCGTACGCGC
>JZLH01S0326298.1:30846-42901 GCA_001188425.1 Eucidaris tribuloides | reverse complement strand
ATAAAGTTGCATATGCACAACATGTTAAAGATGCATTTTTAGCTTAACAAAGAGTCATAGATAACAGTGTCTACTCGCAATGCCAATAGAGTGTGTCTGCAAATTTGAGATAGTGCAGTTGAGCCTCAGTATGATATTTATAAACACGATTTATGCTAGTTCGTCTAAGAAATTATATCGTTTGCAAGTTTCAAGTGATGTAAAATCCAAATGCACTTGCACACAATTCCATAACCTGTTTTGCATCACAGAAATACGACAGCCTGCATACATCCTTCAGTTGATTTGATGCTATTAATAACTAGCCCCAGCTCATTGGAATTAGTGGAAAGGTTTGGTGAACTGAATGTTTTGGAAATAGTATCATTTTTTTCTTTAGTTGAATCACATAGTCTTTCTTAACATGCAAATACATACTTCAAGTAGAACTAAAGGGTCTTATGAAATGGAGTTTCAGTGGGTCAAATATGCTACGATGTAAAAACTGTGGCAGCTCCTACTGAAGCAACTGTCATCCTAAGTGTCTTGATTGCTCTGCATCAAATGTTTAGAGTACACGACTTGCTGAGTTATAATCAATACAGAAGTGCACATCTTGCTCGTCTTTCAACTATCATTGCATCTGTCGCGATTAGTCTGCATGGCAGCCTGTAGAAATATATAAATTAAATTTCATTTTAAGTAAGTACTAGCTGAGCAAGGCTGATTGATGAGGATCATTGCCATTTCAATCTGAATATGAAACATGTTTTCATTTCCCCACAATTATTCTCCTCATTGAACTACTTGTCCTGATTAGTATTTTGTGCAGGTCTTAAAACGTCGAGATTCCGCAGGATTTTATAGTTTTTGATGAATAAACAATTTAAATCAAGATTATTCATCAACAAATTCTAGGAGCGTAGAAATTTGACATTAATTTCACTATTGATCAAGCTTAAATTTTGTGTGAGTGATTTTAAAAGCTGGTACTTTTTTTTATTTTAAGCTGTTACTGTACTATATGCGGAGAAACTTTTGTTTTTATTCAAACATCTGTACTAGAAAAATGGTTTGTGGTTTTGTGGGCCAGGACAAGCGACGGTGAAACAGGGAAAATAGCTATAAAGTCTTAGAAGGACTCTATAGTAACATATTTCTCTCAGTAAGGTTTGCGAATAAAAATGTTGTACTGTGTGTGGTTTTGTTTCTGTCTATTTTTTTTTGTTCGGGGAGTGGGGTGGGGAACAGGCTTGATCATTGGCAACAAACTTTAAACTATTCATCATTGCATTATTCAGTGCATGGCATGGACTTATATTTTACCTGCTGAATACGCTATAATTTTCAATGACTGGACCTCTCGACATATTAAAACTGAATCTAACACGAATGTTAACCACACTTGTCACAGCAGCTGATCTGCCAATGCTGCCTTACCCGAGCCGCTGCGCACGAAGCTGGCAGGTCGGGTCGGTGCGGCTACATCTGCGCGGCAGCTTACCGCGTGACGGCCTGCCCACGTCATGCTGCCTACTTGTTGCTTGCCTAAGGCTAGGTCTCGACATGTCGAGGCGGTGTACAATCTAAACGAGCTATAAGTCGATGAGAACAGGCGACGGTATTATAATTACAATGGGGAAATTTAACTACTCGTCTTTAAATACTTGTCGTGACTGGTCAAAGCGTTATTAAATACTCTACAACGCTAACGTTAACGTTACTACGTTTAATTCAAGTTACAGCTGCTACTGTAGATCTTACATGCCAGTTTACTACATCACACGATAAATACACAGCTACACGCACATACGGTGCCAAGCCAAACTCCGCTGCCGCTGACACGCATGGCAGGCAACTCATTTTATCTAAAATACGAGAATGATGCAATGTGATTACATCAGCTTCCGACCAGTAAAATGAAGTCAGCGCATACTGTCACTAAACAGTTCAGTTTCCCATGCATCAATAAATTGCCTTAGCGAACAGTTGAGAAGATGCTAATATTACTTTGACAGATGACTGCTGTTGGCCGAGACCAATTATTTTTGTGCGCTGCGAACACGAAGTGACGATCTACGGGTCATGAAATCTTTCTACTAGATTCCAGCAGTATTCTTAACGCCGATGTTTCACATAAAGGAATTACTTACCCAAATACGGTGTAATACCCCATACGTATTTTGCGTCACGAGATTATCGCCGCCATTGTTTTATAGGCAAATAGCTTCGTATTTCGAGGCTTGAAATGTCAACGGTGGGCGGGGCTTAATGCCATTTGGCATTAGTAGAGCGGTAATAAGCCTTTCGCGTCTACGAAAAATATATTAATACGTCAATGGCTACGCCTGCAAATCTGAGCTATTGCGAATTGCGTAAAACGAAATCACGCGTACATTTTGTAAGAAATGAATGGTTGTGTAACCAAAACATCGACACGTGCGCGATGATCGCGATCCGATCGCATAACCATTGTTTCATGTTTGGAGTCAAGATTAAGACAGTGTTGAAGAGTGTACGTTGCAAACTTCGTATCTATCCTACACATTTTTTGGTGCTTTCCCCCCGATTTTTAACTTTACATCTATATTTCCACGATGCCTGAAGGACCCGAGTTGCATCTGGCCAGCAAATTTGTAAACGCATCGTGTAAAGGCCGTGTTTTTGCTGGTAAAATTGTGAAATCCCCGACCCCGGTCCACAAAAGCAGCGATGTCGAGTTCAGCTGCAACTCGTACGCCATCGCCGCCGGATCCCGCGGCAAGGAGATGATGCTCATCCTGACGAAAATCGACGAAGCTTCGGAAAAACCGAAAAATGGAAAGAAGCTCAAGATTCCTGAAACACTGAAGATTCTCTTTCGATTCGGGATGTCCGGGGCATTTCAATTCACCCCAGTATCCGAGGTTCACAAACACGCGCATCTCCAATTCTTCACGAAAGACAAGCCGCGGATGGTGCTGAGCTACGTGGACGTGAGGCGGTTCGGTCGCTGGGAGGTCGGCGCAGATTGGTCGAAGGAACGGGGTCCCGACCCGATGTTCGATTACCTCGCATTCAGGTGAACTGCACTCAATAAGTAAGGGGAATATAGGGGCGGAGCCACCGGGGGGGGGGGGGCAGAGTGGCAGCCTCCCTACCCATTTAAATCAATGG
Source organism: Eucidaris tribuloides (assembly GCA_001188425.1). NCBI lineage: Eukaryota > Metazoa > Echinodermata > Echinoidea > Cidaroida > Cidaridae > Eucidaris > Eucidaris tribuloides. The sequence continues at coordinate 39,766 of JZLH01S0326298.1, read as the reverse complement.
CAATGGGACCTGGGCCTGGCCCACTACTATTTTTTCAAAGTAATGACAAAAATGGGAATTTAACTTTTTTGTTTTTCTTTTTTAATTTTGCACCCCTCTATTGTTGTTCATTTCACTAGCAAAAATATGTTTTGGCTGGCATAAAATGGGTTTTGGCTGTCGTCAGCTAGGCCCCTTACCCCGGTCGACGATAATTGGCTTGTAATTTGGCAGGTTAAAAAAAAATGCCATAGGCAAAGTCTTAGCTTGCCTTAGGAGGGTGTTCCATACAGGAAAATCATAACTCTATCCATATTTGCTAGAACTTTCACTACAGAATTCCTTAAACTTGTCTGTTTTCAACAAACCCACATTAATATCTTGGGGAAAATTCTCCTTTAAATGAAGCACAACTGTTTCTAAACCTTCTACAGAGTACACACTAACCATCTTTAATTCAGCCAAACCTTGTTCAGAATCAAGACATGGACATGTACCATAAACATTCTTCTTATCGGAAAATACTAAAACAGCTTTTCACTGATCTTGTTTCTTCACACAGGTCTAATGTAGTCAAGAATCTTAAGAATGCAGCCTTTGATCATCCTATATGTGAGACGATGCTGAATCAGAAGTATTTCAATGGCATAGGAAACTACTTGCGTGCTGAAATATTATACAGGTGAGTGAAAAACGGGATTTAAATATCCTGAAGATTTTCTGATTTTGTGACCATAGGCCCATAATTAAAAGTGAAAATAAAGCACCTGGATAATTGGGCAAGTTTTGACTATATTTCTATCAGTGCCATATTTTTATTTCCAAAGGGTTATGGTTTCCACTTTCCAGCCCGCTTTGCCCCTAGTTTGTACTTAATTTGTACACAGACAGTTTTACGATTTAGTTAAATTAAGTTGCACATGACTGTGGAAAATCTCACAAATATGTGTACCAGTACTTTGAACACATTGAAAGTTGTAAGTAACAAATTGTTTACTACAAAGAAAAACACAGTCAAAAACATAGTGCGTTGGGTTTGGGAATGATTGGCCAAGGTACGTGTAGGATACATCTTCTCTTCTTGTTATTGTTTTTTCTTCTTTTTTTCATGGAAGGGAAGAAAAGGGGTCAAGGGTAGAAGTCTAGAAGATGCCTTCAGCCTTCACATTCATGTTAAATTGAATAACCGCAGGAGTTACCAAATTATATCTCAAATTTCATTTTAGTCCACATTTTTATGATTTCTCAGTTGAAGTAAATATAGGAAAGAAAACCTAATTGAGAGCTCAGATTTGATTGAAAATCAAGATTTAAAAAATGCCCATTCCAAACCAATTCACACTATAAAGTGGCATCACACCAACAAAGAGTTCAGCATTTGCTGTATTTTGCATGAATATTAATATAGGGAAAACAATTGAGTAGTTTTTCATTATTTGTTTTGCTATTTTCATGCTAACTCCTACATTTTCTCCTATTTTGTAGATTGAAAATTCCACCTTTCGAGAAGGCGAGGACTGCGCTAGAAGGACTGAGTGAAGAGCCACCAGATGTCAAGCCCAAGATCAAAGGAAAAGTGGGAAGTCTGAAAGAAGACAACAAGGCTGACCTTCTCCATCTGTGCCATACAGTTCCTCTGGAAGTTATTGCAATAGGTAGGACCAGGGGTGCATTCAAACTTTTCCAATGGGGGGGGGGGGGGTACCCAACATAATAAGCTTGATATAAATGGCAAAGCTGTGGTCTACAAGGCACAAGTCAGCAGCATGCTCCCTTATGTTGGACTACTGTCTCCCGTAGTCCTTGGCATGTTAGATAACATCATACAGAAAAGCTTACTAAATTATACAGACAACATGCAGAAAAGGGCTCTTAAGGTTATTGGGCTTGATGAAGCCACTACTCACCAATCCAAGATTAACTCGTAGGCATCAGATTGCAGCTGCTTGTGTCCTGTACAATATAGTGTCCAAAAGATTATATGAAATGATCCCTTTGCCCCTAGAATTCAATTTCTTTAAAGGAGGGATGTGACAGTACTTCTCCCAATCACGCTGTCTCCATTCCTGCTACAAAAACTCGTCATATAGAAAGAAGCCTCATCCACACAGCTCCAAGGTCTGGAAAAGTTTCTCAGAGGGCCAGACAATGTTGTTGGAACAATTTCTTGTATGCGGCTCAAATCATTTAAGACCTGTGTACACAGGTTTCTCTTGAAAAATGACAATGCATAAATTGAGTGTCATATTTCCCCCATTGATAAAAATAGTTTTGTTCAGTTTCTGTGAACCATTTGATTTGCCTTCTGGATTCTTGGTGTTTTGGTTGGCTTTTGTTCATATTTGCATCTTATATACACATACAAAAAAATTCCTCCACTCCAACCTGACAAGCAATCAAGCAAAAAAAGAAAGGGGGGGGGGTAATTTGTTATTTTAACCGAAAGAATTTTCCTTGTGTACCAACAAACAGCAAGTCAACAAACAAAAAAGGGTCTTCTGTTATTGTACTCCACAAAATCGCATATGACTCGACAACTTTCTAACAAATGGGGGGGGGGGGTTATCTCAATATCAATGTTTGGACTGCTCCCCAAATAAATTAAAGGTCTTTTTATATCAGTGTTTTTCAAATTATAAATAGTGAGATTCCACTGTAATAGCATCAGTATTATGTCCATGGCCAGCCAATAGGCCAATTTCTGATAACCTCGATCTCGGTTTTGGCCCGTGTCACCTGTACAAACCCTATGGACAGGATGTATTTTGAGGTGGCCTCGGTCCCTGAATCAATGGTCTGGGATACAATACTGACTAGCATCATTGTTCTAAATTCAATAATTCTGAGTACAGGTGCTGGTGGTTATGATGCGGATGGCAAGGCGTCCGACTACTCCGCCTTCAGTGCCTGGTTACAGTGTTACTACCAGGATGGCATGAAGAACATGGTGGACCACAACAAACGTACCATCTGGTTCACGGGACCCGCTGGACCCATGGTTCCAAAAGGTTGGTTTCTTTTTGTTATGTGGGCGTTGACAGCCATTGTAGTGTTGCAATTATTTAATCTGTATCCAGGCACCCCCTAAATACATTTGGTGATGAGGGTGCTTTAGTAACCCCATTTTTTTTTTGAGGGAGGCACAGCGTCCCCCTAAAACATTGAAATATAAGAATATAATTGATGTTCATAGTTCCCTGGGAGATGGAGGTGAAAGATAAAAATATATTTCACTTCCAATTTGTACTATTTTCTTTGTTACAAAACTAACACAAAAATAGATATATATTCTGTATGAGTATTTTTATATTATTTTTTTCAACCATGAAAGTAAAGATAAAATATTTTCTGTTCCTTTTTTTCTGTATTTTTGATTGAGTAGGGTTAGCACCCCTACAAAAAACTATTCCAAGGGCCCTGCCTTTATTCATTTATTTGACAATTTAGAATCCTTTAAATTGGTACAAACTTCACTACACATTCAAATGTAAAGAAAGCTAAATCACTTTTTCCTGTATTATTTCATTGTCATATATATATTTTTTTTTATGTAATGAAAATAATACCAGCCATCAGAAACAGATAGAATACAATTTGAGTGCTTCCAATCTACTTGAAATAGTTTATAGTTGAACATAATGTAGAAATACTTCTGAATTGGTTGTTATTTAATAAATTTCATTTACATTGGGTATGGAGGTGTATCATTGGTCATACCAGGTTCCGTATAGGTTTAGGTGATGCATGTTGGTGTTGGGGATACATCTGCATTATGCAGCAATGTACAGTTTTATTTTTGGTTTGTTACAATGTTGAATAATTTGTTTAAAAACCAATGGTTATAGTGTATTGATAGTTTACATTCAATTTGTGTATACAGCATAAAGTAACAATTCGAATGTAATGTATGCCAGTGCATGATGAGTATTCAAAGTTTGATTTTAGTTCTTGTACATCTTAAAATTTGTCAGCATTTGTCTAAATTGCTTCATATAATAGATAAATAAGTAAATCAAAGAGTGTATTGAGGTGGTTTACAGTGTTGACTTTCTTTCTTTATGTTTTCCTCTTCTTTTTCTTCCTCCTCTTTTCCTCCTCTTCTTTTTATCCATTGGTTCAAAACGATTGCGTACATATCCTTTTAAAGTGTACCAATACCCTAAAAATTAAATTTGTGTACAATTAGAATACATTACAACTAACTACAATTCACTTGTTTAAGCCCATGAAGTAATCCATATTTTGATAAATTAAATCATAATGTGTACAATATTCTGGCACTTGTGCTCCGTGCGTTCAAGTTCTGCTCCATAAGCACTGATTTCTATGCGTGCACGTTCTGGCTATACGCGTACGTTTCTGCTTAACCACTGAAATTAATTATTATCGATACAATGGCTGTGTGTGTAAATGACCAAGATGTACGCGGACAAATTATTGATAGTGCAATTGATTGATTGATAGAGTCAGTTGATTGACTAGTCTATTGCAAGTCGTATTTATTCTTACTTACTCTTTGAACTTTTACATTCAAACTCCAATAAACAGAAATCGGAATGATCGCAAGTTCTAATACTTCTCAGACGGCATTTCACAAATACATTTTACATATATAGCAAACAAATTATTCAAGGTATTGGTACACTTTAAAAAATATTAAAATATTTACTTAGCTATTGAATGTATATGTTTTCTTTTCAACCAGAAACTGGTTATAACCAAGTTCAGAGAAAATAAGTTATATGAACATATTTTCAATTCTTTTTCAATTTTAACAGAAGAGAAGTCAGGAAAGCCCCGCAGTCCAAAGAAGAAACGTCCCAGTAGCAATAAGGATGAAGAAAAAGCATCTTCTTCACCTACCAAGAGGGTATGTTGGTTGCACAGAATAATACTGCTTCATTAGAAACTGAGTACACACTATAACTACAGGCTAGTACAATTTTTTTCTTTAAATTTAATTCAGTATTCATTACAAGATGAATGACTGATTAATTGAATAATTGGTGTCCAAATTAATGAATGAAATTGCATGGTTCACCCATCATATGCCGTAGTATCCGCGACTAATACAACCATGTGTCTACTGTGTATGTCCAGCACATGCAAATTAATGTCGAGTAGACAGACATAATGATTGATCAGTTTTTGCTATTAACCTGCAGGTAGCAAAATTTGGTAATTCAAAGGTGGAACTTGATGGATGTGAAACATATTTCGAAAGGCCCTCAAGCTGTCATTTTTGGCTTGGCTCACTATATGCTCGTCTCAGTTCAACACTCATAATAGCAAGAGGGCCTTGGCATAAGGCTAGATATGTGTACCTGTCATTTGCTTGGCTACATGTCTCCACCTATTAATCCCATCTTCACTTTTCCTTTTTTCATTTTTACTTAACAATTTAAATATTTCCAGGTAAAGTCTGAAGACAGTGCGAAATGTACAGACAACGATGCAAAAAAGACGACCAAAACAAGACAGAGAAAAGCACCAGCTGCCAAATCCAAACCCAAACCTGCCAAAGAAACCAAAACAACTACCAAGCGAAAAAGTGCTTCAAAGACAGAGGCAGATGCAGTCGTCGGGCACAAGGGGGATAAATCAGTGTCATCCACAAAGAGGAAGAATCAGGCGGGGGCATCTGATGTCAAGGGGAGGACAACACGATCAACGAGGCGAACAGCTGCGACGGGTAATGTGGAAACTGGCAAACAGGAAACCGTACAGAAGACAACGAAGATGGGAGCAGGAGATGCAGGGATCAAGAAGAAGGCTGCAAGAAAGACTAGGAAGGCTAAGTTGTAATGGCCGGTGAGGAGTACTGTGATGAAGTTTATGTGTGTTAACCCATTGAAGACTAAGAACAAGAAATCTGAGGTTGGGGTCTATGGAAAACGTGTGTTATATCAAAATCAAACCGTCTCCAATAGGTGAAGTTCAAACTTCAAAGGTGATTTTTGGTTTCTGTCATCAGCAGTAGCATCTCACTATTGGAACTGTTGAATATATTTTAAAGGCAGTGGATCTCATTTGCAAACATACCCACAGACCAGGAAAAGATAACCCACGTCCTTAGGCTATTGATGAAGGGCATGTCTTTGAAATCTGGGGGTCAGTGATTGCCTAGAATTTAAAAAGTGCAAAAGAAAAACAATAGCCGTTTAGTGTACGTTCTATGGTAGGAATTTTTTTCTCGCGGGAAAAAAATTCAAATCTGAGTCTAACGGTCACTATAATTCCACTAAAACTGAGTTTCTAGCTCCTATATTTTGCTAAAGGTTCCCAGATGGCATTTTCTTCTAAATGACATTGTTATTTACACAATGTTGATTTTTAGGCATGCAAAAGAGATTCCCTGCCTTTAACATGACATGATACAATGGGTAATAATCTTTAAGAAATTTGGTCATTTTTGCATCATTTTCCTGTTTGATATAATTTAAAGATCTGTCCAGTTTGTGGCATGTAGGAGTGCATGTAGCAGAAAATGTTAATAATTTGACATCTGGAGTGGAGTTTTACTTGTCCCTGTATTGGACACCTCTGTAATATTTTCATACATATTGAGAAATTACCATAGCTGACTTCAAATTGATATAAGACAGTGTGTCCCAAAAAATGTCCCTCTGATAGACTGCTGTATTAAATCCAAAATCAAGTATCATTCTATATTTAGTGTTCAGATTTAGAAAGCCTGTTTTAGTTTCTAACGTTTGTGAAAATTTCATTGGTCTTGCTTCACTGGTTTTCAATACACAGTCTATTATGTAACAATAGTGCTTTTCAGCCCATTCCAAGTTGGCAGTGCTACAACAATGCATCAACCTGAATGGAAATCAGGTGGAAGGATGTGCAGAAGACAATAAAAGTTTACAAGCTGGACATGGAAGCGACATGGATGGACGAACCATAGGTGAAACACACTCCGTGAATGAAAGCATGACCAAAGGGAACTTTAATTAGTTTTCATTTTAAAAAAGTGAATGAACAGTCATTGAGATAATTTAAGTGAAGCATGGAATTATGTATAATACATGTATATCTGTGATGTGCCTTTTTTTTATCAAACGTGGAATGGGCTGGAAAGCACTGCTGTTACATAAGAGTCTGTGTATTCAAAACCAAAGAAGCGAGACCTTTAAAATGTTCACAGGAATTACACAATTAAGTAGGCTTTCTTATTATGTATACTTAGTTGAAACCTGATTTTGGTAATTATTCTGTGGTCTATATGAGAGAGACATTTTTTCTGGGACACGCTGTATGTATTAACTCGTTAAAGACTAGACATGAGATTTCCCGTCTAGAGGTCTATGGGAAATGCATGTTAAAGCAAAATTGAACTGTCTTCAATGGGTTAAACATGGTCTCAAAAGATATCCTGAACCTGCATTTGTATTGTCAACACACCAGAAGAAAATATTGTGAAGATGACATTTCCAAACTAGAATCCCCTTGAAGCTTGAATTGAACAAGTTTTATGTGCCAAAACAAACCAATTGAAAAATAGAAAATAAAATCAGAATTCCATGGGAACTTGTTTTTAAATGGTAAAAGATGTGCAAGTTCTTGATGAGGTTTTATATTCTGTGGTAGCTGTTCGTGAATAGTTAATATGTTTTATAATTATGCATGTTTTGTAAATAAATGAAATCATAACTGTAATGATTTTAGCATTCTGTAATATCGCTCTTATTGTTTTAGATGTCCTACTCATGGGTCATGCATAAAAGGCATGGTCTCATGCATGAGTGAATGTGTCTTTTTATCAAAATGTTGTAAATTTGCCAGAATACTCAGGACTCATATATTCTAGTTTGACAATAAAATCACTTTCCACCATGAAGAAAGAGAACACAGATGGTATCCCACATGAAAGTTTCTTGGAATAATTTGTTATGCCTCCGCATCGAAGGTGTTGGAGGCATCGGATTTTCAACTTGCCCGTCCGTTACTGGTTCTCAAAACCTTGATAACTCATGATCAGATTATACTGAAACTAGGGTCAGGTAGTTAACAGGTATGTACTACATGTATATTGCAAAGATGAAGTGACTAGACTTTGGAGCTGAAAGGTGAAAGGTCACATGGCCTATTACTGTATACATGTCTGATTTGGACTTGTTACTGCAATGACCCAAGAATGGCTAATCAGATTTTGGTGGTGTGTGTGTCAAGTATGTATTATGAGGCACTGACGAACTGTTAAGATTTTGGAGTTCAAAGGTCAGAGATCTGAAGGCCTCATACATGTCTGATTTGGGCTCATTACTACGATACCTGAAGAATTGCTTATAGGATGTAATGTAACTTGGGCAATCATGAAATATGAGGCATTGATGAACTGGAGTTGAGGAGGAGTAATTAATGAAAAAAATAAGTAATTCATGGTAATATGACTCTTGTCAGCTCTACTTTGTTACTAGTATCACTCTGTATCGTTTTTGTAGCAATCTTTGACAATCATAGAGGTTACTAATAATGGTGTATCATAACAAGGACAATAATAGTGTATCTTTCAAGGAGCAAATTTTATTCCTGTATTTGAAGCATTTCTAAATAAAAGTTAAAAAAATCATTCAACTTGAAACTTGTTAATGTAAATCTTTCTCAAATAACTTTGTTGGAAATAACTAATTTGGGATATTGGAAACTTAGTGTGTATGTATTCACTTGTACAAGAGGTTGACTAAACCATTGTGTTTTAATTAGCATAAACCATGGAATATGAACTGTTTTTGTTAAAAAGAAAATGCCTATTTTGTAATAAAATTTACTTCAAGTTGACCTTGATATCAAATTCTCCATTACATATTTATTTGTTGTACTATCAGTTTGAAATATTTTGGTAATCATTTTGTGGTGTATGATAACCAAAGCTGCTAAATAGTGTGAACTTGAAATTAATACCTTTTTGTCAAATTTGTGTGATCAACATGCA
>JZLH01S0326298.1:5391-16975 GCA_001188425.1 Eucidaris tribuloides | reverse complement strand
CACTAAATCAGAACAATCAAAACAGGTTAAAATAAAAACTCATTCCAATTTCATGTGTTTTATATAATATTCTGTTTCAGCGTCATAATTTAATTTTCTTCTCCTAGACTGACTTTGTTAAGAGCCCTTCAAGATCAAAGAGTCTTCAGAATACGGTTCAAACAGAGCACGACTCGGCCATAGCTGAGACAACACCAACACCTGGTACAAATAAACAGACAGATAATCATTGAATTTAAATATTAATGAGTGATAAAATAGATAAGCAAATCAACATATACATAAATGGGTAATGTGATAATAATCGTTAATTAATAAATTCATGTGAATATGTGAATAGATATTACCAATTACAATGCATATATGTGCAGGTAAACAAGATAAAGTGAAATAATTGTATAAATGAATTCGTAAACTAATTTATAAAAATCTAATTCAAAATTAATAAACAAGTCACAGATTAATTTACGACTACCCTGTAAGAAAAATGGCAAATTAAAAAAAAAAAAGATCTTGGCAACCGAGTCCTCGTGATGATCGATACTCTACTAATGAAAATAAAATGTACAAAATTTAGCCAAAAAATACAACTATAGACTGATGTCCTCAATGTTAAGCACCTAACATCCTCTTTGCACTTCCTATAAAATATGTACAAGTAAAATTGCCCGTTAAAAATGTTAGATGCTTTCAGTCAGCCAACATAATTATAAAAATATTCCTTGATATTTTTTGATGGCTATTCAGTTATGGGAAATATAGTTTACAATGTATACTACGAAAGATTATAACATTAATGAATAATCACAATAATTTAAGATATACAGTTGTTGTGTTGTTGTTTATTAAGTTTGGATGGCAGTCGGTCATATTATTGACTATTTTCGCCAGGCTGTTCGGTTTCAATATAATTTCTGTTGTAAATGGGGTACGTACATACACTTAAGTTTTATACAGAGAAATCAAAACAGTTTTCACGGTCACATACAATCATTTTAATGACACTATTCAAAAAAGTGGTAAAAACAATATAACTGCGCAAACTTCCATAAGTAGTTGTGTTCGGCAGAACAAAACAAACATATTGTCTTGAAAATAGATGAGCTGATATATTTCTCATTATTATTCTTTCAGTTGCCAGTCCACGTCTTGCTCCTTTGGCCAGTATCGAAGATGAATTCTACGAGTACGATTACGAAAGCCGGTTCATCAGAATAACGCTACCACTCACCGATCCACCAACGTCACATGACCAATCTTTCGTCAATGACTTCAAAGTGACGTCAGACAAAGTGGATGTCAGACCCCACAACGGTGGTGGAGGCGATTTTTCAGATGGCATCACGGCGGCCGATGACTACGACGATGTGTCCATCGCTGTGAGCGACTTCGACGAGGATATGATTTCCTTGTCATGGGCAGAGTCCTTCCATAGCCAGACCGACCTCGAGGCTCGTGTTACAGATATCACCGACACGACGTCCAACGTCGACACGGCTGTAGAGGAGGTTGACGAAGCGGACACTGTTATTGACCAGACGGAACCCGAGTTGTCCAAGGACAAGAAGAAGAAAGGGAAACGTTCTCTGGGTAAATTTCGAATGAGTTAATTGATTATCCTAAATTTGAGTGAACATTCATGTAAATGATGCAAAAGTCCTTGATATATCCACAATCATGTGTATTATAATGATCTATACTACCGGTATATGCAGTCAATTTCTCACAAATTCTTACGTTGTATAATGAAAATATAAAGTTAATAGAGGGATGAGTCAGTAACCATACACCATTTATTAACTGTATAATCTATGTTAAAATATTTCTAAGACACAATTGTGACAAATTCCTTTTCTTGCAGTAAAACGTGTCCGGAAATATTGGCGTCGTCGCGCAGAGAGGAAAGAACGAAAGAAGCCGAAAGGCTGGGTGTGGTGGACACCAGAGGGCACACTTTGTGTGTTTGTAAGTATAGTTTATTTCATATCGGTAGTTACATTGACTTCAAGTGCTAATAATACCTCACTCTAAACACGGTCTTGAACCGCGCCATATCATATTTTGCGTAGCATACTTTGGCTTTATTTACTTTTCTCTCCCGCGTATAGGTATCACTAGTTTTACTTAGTCGTCGTCGTCGTCGTCATCGTCGTCGGTATTGTTGACAACCATGTTTTATACACAACGATTTATAGCTTAAAGTAAAATTTCTAAATGTACGACTAGCAGTCCAGTCTTTTGACGGCTAGCTCAATTCAAGTTCGAATATGGATCAAATTGGACGAAAGTCAAAGGTCAAAAGGTCGATGAACTTTCCATGAAAAGCACGGTATTATGTAATACACACAATAAGTTTCTATAACTTTTTTTGCAAGATCACCAAATGCATACCAAATGTACAATGTGTCTCAAAAAAAATTGTGCAAGTGAAAACCACCCTCTTTGGCAATTAGAAAATACTCTTGTGACATGATGTTTACATCAACTTCATGAGCATAGTCTTAGCTTTCAAATACCGTTAGTTTTGTTCAATTTGCTTGTCTTAATCTTGAGATGTGTTAATTTAAATAAAAAAGGGTAAAATCACAATTGTGCCACTTTTACTACATTTCCTTGTAAAAGTGACACAATTGTGATTCCTCCGTTTTGTTGTTTACAACATATCTTGAGATTCAATCAAGCAAACATGTGAAAGCTAACACTTTGCCCTTGACGTTGATGTAAGCATCATGTCACCTGAGTATTTTTATTGTTGAAGAGGGTGCTTTTTACTTGCAGAATTTTTTTGAGACATGCAGCAGCACGCCTCAAAAAATTGTTCAAGTGAAAAGCGCCCTCTTTGACAGTTTGAAAATACTCCTGTGACACTTGTTTACGTCAACATCAAGGGCAAAGTCTTAGCTTTCAAATGCTGCTTGTTTTGATCTCGAGATATCTTGTAAACAACAAAACGGCGGAATCACAATTGTGTCACTTTTATGGGAAGAGGGCCTAATGCTATCTTTTACTGTAGTAAAAGTGGCACATTTGTGATTTTACCTTTTCCTTGTAAATTGAACATATCTCAGGATTAAAACAAGCAAACTGAACAAAACAAACGGCATTTGGAAGCTAAGACTATGCCCTTGGTGGTGATGTAAACATGACGTCACAAAAATGTTTTTCTCATTACCAAAGAGGGCGCTTTTGACTTGCACAATTATTTTTGAGACACACTGTATATCTTTTAAAAACCCGGGTCAAGCTCGAATGTGAGTGTAATCGACGAAAGTCAAATGCCAAAAGGTCATTAAACTTTCCAGGTAAAGCTTAAATCCTACACGCAATAACTTCCCAAGGCTTTGCATTATTATCGTCAAATTCATACTCGGGTTACGTTTGAATTAGGTTCAAATTGACCAGGTCAAAATGATATCAAAATGTCAATGAACTTTTCTTGAAATGCACTCATCGCAATAACTTTGTATAAATTTTAAGTAGAATCGTCATAAATCAGTGTTAACTCATTTTCCAAGGATAAATCGATGTAATAATCAATGGACACAAAATTTAACATCTTGAACTGCTGTGTGCTGAAAGCCTGGGCTTAAAGGCACAATTTTAATATGTTATGCAGTTTGACAAATATCGATCGTTTACATTTGAGTGCGAAATATAATTTATCATAATATTTTTTATTTACCCAGGGTAACCACTTCAGTCCAATATACTGTTCTCTCCGCGGGCCCTGCATAACATAAATGTTATTATTACCCTTCTCTGTTCCAGAATGCCGAGCGCCTGGCTAAAAAGCAAAAGGTACCATTTTTAAAAAGTCTATGGTATGACCCAGCCGGGGCTCGAACCCGCGACCTTCCGGACGTGAGGCGGACGCTCTAACCACTAGGCTATCACACCGGTGTTACAAATATGATTTATAGTTTCATGTATAGGGCGTGGCTGATCTATAACACAGGATTTATTTTCTCCAGTTATGAAACTAGCATTAAACATTTTAGAAAACATTTTAATTTTTTCGTGAATATGTAATTGTCACTTCGTTTACTATTACATTGTTTTCCTACATAACTTTAGTGTTATGCTTTTTGTTCCTCAGGATGAAAACGAGAATTTCTACCATGAGCATCACGTGGTCGATCAGATGAAGTTCCGTCGCGGGTTTGGCGGTCAAGAGATCCTCCGCTACTGGGTGTCGGCGGATTGCCACTGTTCCGACTAACTTAATGCTCGCATTAAAAAGGTGGTATATTTCCATTATATTCAGCCATGTAAATAACTAACCAATTTGGAAGCAATAATAATCGTTGATTATCCGCAGAAATAATACTCACGTCTTACAGGAAATGGAATAGAGTAGGCCTATACACTTTGCCCAATCCACGAGCAAACAAATGAAAACCAAAAAAGGGGCACTTATTCTCAAAGTTCTGCAATTCATTGACCCAACAACAGTCAGAATTTGGACACATACATGCAAACCGATCATCACAATAAAAACAGAAGCGTTTTGTCCAATAATCATATCACGGAATGGACCGTATTTGCATCGACTTCCTGCATGCACTTGTACATATCAAATAATTATCGCTTTACGGAGTTATGCCTGTGAACGTTTCTGATGACATTTCGTATCGTTATAGGCATAACCAAACTCATATAAATACGTGATGCAAACGGGCTACAGAAACGTAACCCTCAAGATTTCAGTGAGAAAAACATCAATTTTACGCCTCTCAACGGTATAGCATAGGCCTAATAAGTTAGTGAAAGCTGGGACTGGGTTAGCTTCAATGAATCAATGCCATAACAATTATTGCACTTTCAACTCAGATTGTCGCAACCAAATTTACTGGCTACAATAAATATTATACAATACAGTATAGAATTGAGTGCAAGACTATAATAGTAATTATTATTATACGTGGTTCAGCAACATCAATCAAAAAGCTTTTGAATATGACGAATTTTATATAATCGATTTATCAGGCGCTGTCAATGCGCATGACTAAGATGACGTAGTTATCCTGCATGATTATGGAATACATATTCAATTCGATACCTTTTTGAAAGCATTTATAACCCTTTTGTTGCATTAATCCAGTCCTTAAAATGCTTAGGGCGTTGAGCTTCAAAATAATTTTGATGAAACATTTATGGATGAGAAAGTGACTCTCAAAATCTATGCAGGTTATGTGCTGCAGCAATCAGTGGCGGCACCAGAACTGTTAGAAATGGGGTGAAAATGAGTTGATCATTAACGGGTGGGGTCAAAGGGCGATTTCAACCAAAGTTCTCTATGCTAAGGGCGCAACTATACGAGAGGCGCAATTTAATTTGCATAGTGATATAGAATAACAAGTTACAAGTGAATTCTCATTTTGAACAAGAGTAAACAACCAAATTGCTTATTTTTCAACCATGCGAGAATTTCAGAATATTCACAAACTACTCGCTCACGGAATTTAAGTCGTATTTACACGACAAGTGTGAAAATACGAAACAAATAATCAATACAGTGATGCAACATTACAATACTAACTTATAGCCTACTAAATTTATACGTCATTCAAACGAATAATTAAACAAAATCCCTCAATCAAAACTTCTCCATTACGAGTAAACTCCGCAATTCCAAAAAAAATAAAAAATAAAAAAATAATCAGGACTCGATTCCCCCCAGCACCAAGGGGTTTCTTCGGGCTAGGTTTCCCCATGGCTTGAGCCTGTACGGCCGTGATGATGTTTTTAGCAAGTTTGATTTGAAAAAAAAACAGTTTAAATAGACCCGCTATGCGTCTTAAACGTCAAAACTAGAATAACAGAAATTTGCGCCACAACTAGCTAGGAGGGGGCAACCGAGTTAAAACCCTATCCTCCTACTTGGTGCCGCAATAACAGCATATTAACCTCTCCCCTACAAGTGTGTTCCTGAATCCCTCACTGCTTTCTATGGTTTGTCTAATTTCTCGACAGGTTTAACCCGCCGGACCCATCCTATCAGTCCACATACACAACTTAGCAGCTCAGTGTACACCCTTCTACCACCCACCTCAAACTTAAAAAAATAATGATAATAAAAAGATCAAAAGGTCAACGATCTTCTAAATAAAAAGATAGTCATGCCACGCATATATGCATATATTCATATATTCGTACACACACACACACACACACACACACACACACACACACACACACACACACACACACACACACACACACACACACACACACACACACACACACACACACACACACACACACACACTACTACACTACACACACACACGACACACTACACACACACACACACACACACACACACACACACACACACACACACACACACACACACACACACACACACACACACACACACACACACACACACACACACACACACACACACACACACACACACACACACACACACACACACACACACACACACTACACACACACACACACACACACACACACACACACACACACACACACACACACACACACACACACATGTTATTATAAATCACTAGATCAAGAGATTCATCTTTATCAGAAGTTATCATATCATCTATAACAATTCAATTTGGTTTTACGATCAGTCTGATAACTACGGAATCCTTGAGGTGACATGAGGGGGAAACACCATGGAATACTGCGTTCCCTCGCAATAATTATTTTGTTCCCTCAAAATAATAATTGCGAGGGATGGCAATATTCCATTCAGTTTTTTCCCATCGTGTCACTTCACAGGTTCCACCTATAACAGTTCTGGAAATGTGCAATAATTCAAACATGCAATAAAAAAGAGATGACCATTTAGTCATTTGGGGATTTTGTTTTATACAAAAATACAGTGTCCTGTGTTTTCTTTCTGCGTTGGTGTTCGAATGATGGAAGGAGGTATGAATGAACGAATGAAAGAATGCATACGTGTAAGCAAGAACACTTAAAGGCAAGGAATCTCATTTGCAGCGCTCCGGAAATACAGCAAAACATCACTCATGCCCTTAGGATATTTATTGAAGGACGTGTCTGTTAAGTCTGAAGATCAGTAATTATTAGAATTTGAAAAATGCACCAAAATGTAACGTGAAGTAGACCACTGTAGCTCCATGGTTAGACTCCTGTGAAGCCCACTAAAGGCCACTTTAGCAGTATTATATGTATTTCAGTAAGCATGTATTGATCTATGAATAATAATTTGCATAAGACTTGTGCATGTGTTTATAAATGTTCATTAATGAATATGATACACATGTGTAAATTGTGAATAAGTTTCACATTATCATACATGATTAACACCCATGCACTAGGCCTATACAGGGTGGCCCAGAAAGAATGCTACGAGTATGATCGCTAATTTCTTCAACATTATCGGCAAAATGCCATTAATTTTTATTTCGTTGCCTAGAACATTCTTTTCCCAATAAAATGATACCAAGATCATTGATTTTGAGTAAGGCGTTTTGATTCTAGGGCCATTTTTCGGAGGCAATGCAATTTCCCAAATTTGCCAATTTTTCAACGGCGGCGGTCATCGGAACGCCAGATATTCTGGCGTCTCAGCTAACCATATCGGACAAAGCGCGATGACAATGGAGACATAGCTCTCATCGTCTTCCTTATGAAAGCGATGGCACATCAGCCGTTTTGTCATTGCGGTTTGTCCGGTATGCGGCCGGTATGGTTTGCTGAGACGCCAGAATATCTGGCGTTCCGATGACCGCCGCTGTTGAAAAATTGGCAAATTTGGGAAATTGCATTGCCTCCGAAAAAGGCCCTAGAATCAAAACGCCTTACTCAAAATCAATGATCTTGGTATCATTCTATTGGAAAAAGAATGTTCTAACCAACGAAATAAAAATTAATGACATTTTGCCGATAATGTTGAAGATATTAGCGATCATACTCGTAGCATTCTTTCTGGGCCACCCTGTATAAGGATCTGAAAGTAGACTAATAGACTGGTAGAGTTTTTTGGTCTTGTCGAGACAAGAATTCAAATCAAAGACTAACGGTCACTATAATTTCACTAATAATGCTAAAGGTTCTTAGATGGTATTTTCTTATACCAATGTATTTACGCAATGTTAATATTTAGGCTTGCAAAAGAGACGCTCTGCCTTTAAAAGAATGAATCTTTGTAAGTATCATACACATCGTCGTGCGCCGATGCAAAGGCCGTTAACTGCATGTCATGTGTCTACGCAAAGGCCACTAATATCGTACAAAATGAATACAATTAAAGGTCTTTGCATACATAGGCACACGACATACAGTTAAAGGCAACGTTCACCCTGACATCAAGTTAGTTTTAATAAACGCAGAACAGTGAGAGAAACATATTAATGACAGTTTGGCGAAAATCCACCAAAGAATAACAGAGTTATGGGATTTCAAAGTTTTAAATTTGTGACGTCACATGCGAGCAGCTCCTCATGTGTCATGTGATATAAATTCCATGAAAGTGTCGTTTTCTCACAAATTTGAAAATTATTTTACCTGTGCATTCAATATGTTATCAGAAACATTATTTCATACATGCTTCTATGAAAGAAAAAACCCATTCAATTATCACGAACCATTAGAAAATGGCAATTTATGGAATTTATATTACATGACATATGGGGAGCTGATCGTATGTGACGTCACAAATCTAAAACTTTGAAACCTCATAACTCTGTTATTCTTTGGCGGATTTTCGCCGAACTTTCATAAATTTGTTTTTCTCATTGTTCTGCTTTTATTAAAACCAACTTGATGTCAGGGTGAACGTTGCCTTTAACGGCCTTTGCACAAGCACACAACGATATTATCTCAGAATGACTGCCAAGGGAGGCTAGGTTATACGGGGATGACAAATGCACTATCAATCATATTTATCATTGGACAGTGTATGATCACCCTGTGGAAACAAAATAATAAAGGTTGCTTACTATTGATGTGTGTGTGTGTGTGTGTGTGTGTGTGTGTGTGTGTGTGTGTGTGTGTGTGTGTGTGTGTGTGTGTGTGTGTGTGTGTGTGTGTGTGTGTGTGTGTGTGTGTGTGTGTGTGTGTGTGTGTGTGTGTGTGTGTGTTGTTTAGAATTGGCCAATATCAGTTTTCAAATCCTCTGATAGTGCTAAAGGGTTATTCCGATTATTAATTAAATGTCAAGTATACGTTTCAGAAGCCTATGGGAATAATGCTTTTCACCCCCCCTTTTTTTTAAAGAGCAGGGTTTTCACCAAAGTTAACTCACAAACTTTAAGTTTACCCTGTTGAAGACGATTTGCTACCAGTACAACATGCATTCTCCATATAGCACAGCCCGATATATCTCGTGAATAGTCTTTAACGGATGCACCATGACACTGTCTTTATTTTAAGTGTATATTAGGTTGCAGTCTCCTTTTCTTTACACATTCTTTACATGATATAAGAACACAAAAACGTTCTGTGGAATAACTCTTGATTTGGGTCGAATTATTTAAGTCCTGCAAAACGAAATGTGACTTGATATTTAAAGGTTAATGACATGATTGTGAAGAACACTTTGAAATGCCTCAAGAACCAAAAGAGTACAAACATAATACCAATTATACACCTGTCCAGCTGGAGTGGATCTCCCAGCTGGAAGGATTTGTCTCTCATTTGTTTACTTAAGAAGAATCCACCATGAACATACCAGTATTTTAATTCTCTCGATCCCCGGTTGAAATAAATTCCATAGAAAGCTACACAACAGATTTGGATACAACAAGGAATATTGACATTAGTTCCTTCAGAATGAGTCAACGTTTGACCACAAGATTTTCACAGCAGTATCCTTGCATAGTTTACTTGATTCTATAATAAGTTTCAGCCCAAGTTGAGGACTACCCCCAATCACAGGGGCGGAGCCAAGGTAAAATCTCAGGAGGGGCGAAAAATCTGTCGGGGGAAATTTTTGCCCGCCAAAAATTACTGGTCAAACTGCAAGCCAAACAGCTTCCGACAAGCGGATAGCAGGGGGCCGAAGGAGACGACCAAAAGCATTTTTTTTTTTTGCCCAACAATTTTTTTTTTTTACTAGCCAAATTACTTGCCAAACAGCATCCGACAAGCGGGGGGCAGGGGCCGATGACGACCAAAAGCATCAAGACAATTTTTTTTTAACAAGCCAAATGAACAATAATAGGCGGGGGTGGGGAGCGAAATTTTCGAAAAAAGGGGAAAATTACCGTTATTTTCATTACTTTCAACAAATAGCGGGGGCGCCCCTGCCCAATCATTTTCTTTACCTTTAACTCTCATCATACTTTGCCGTCAATTAACAAAATCGATGTTAGAATGAATGTGATCAGTCGACTACTTGACATTCAAGACTTGGCTCATGATGACTTGTGAACAAATGCAATTCTAAGGTGGAGCACGTTTTAGGAGACTGGTATTCATGTCTTACCATTTTAATATCACAATAGCAAGGTCACATCGTTCTGTATAATTATCTTAATGTACTTGAAAACAGGTCACCATGAATGACATTGTGGGTGATAAGAGATAAAGAAATAATGATAATGCATACCTTTTATACAGAGCATAACGCATTCTATGGAAATGTCCCCATGCGCTGAGTAAAAAACAAAAGAAAAGAAAGTAAGTGGAGACATAAATAGATGCTCCATTAAAATGTTTCCAAGATATGGCTAAAAAGAGGGAGGACTTGAATTTTTTGACAAAATGTATACTTTTAACGTTACTAGGGAACTCATTACACAAAACTGGAGCAGCACGAGAAAAGCTGCATTATATATTTTTGTGAAGACTGGAGGCACAACAAACAAATCCTTCCTGCCAGACTATGGATTTTATATTTTAGGAAATCAATGATGTAAAATTATTACAGTTTTCATATACCAACAGTAAAATGTTGATTGCACAACTAGCCAGTATAATTGACGTAAATAAAGAGTTACTGGTTCATGTTTTTTTTTGTTTTATCACGACATAATAACCATGCTGAGTTTCGGACAACTTTTAATTACTGAATTGCAACCCAATGTGCAACCCAAAAGAAGACTTGCAATAATCAATGTGGCACATTATTACAAAAGCATGTACAGACGTGACTTAACCATGAAAATCGCACGCTTTATATGTTTTTCAATGTTTATTCGACTCAATTGCACGGCTTCAGCCTTTTTAACCTTTGGGTTATCAATTATCTTCCCTTTACACGAAGTTTCGTGGAGCATTTATAAAATTTATGTCTACTTGCTTATATTTATTGATTCATTGATTCATTTATTTGCTTTAGTTATTTATTTATTTATGTATTTATCCATCCATCGATTCATCTTCATTCATTCATTCTTAGTCATTATTTTAGTACGAAATATCAGGTTATGTAGTTACAAATTAAAATTTCACTTGAATTAAATAAACTTGCCATAGAAAGAAGATTTAAACTTAGCTGTAATATACAATATGAAAGCTGCGTTTCTCAAAAGGGGTTACGTATGACGTCTATTTTGGCAAAATGGATTTTTTAGCATTAATTGTACTCATTTTTCAGTTACTCCATACACATCTTCTAACAAACTTGCTGAATTCTAAT
>JZLH01S0326265.1:21520-37062 GCA_001188425.1 Eucidaris tribuloides | reverse complement strand
TTAGGTCATCCCCAACATACCCTCTGACCCTGATCCCGAACCCGGTCTGGGTGGTACCCCTTCTAAAATCGAAAGCTAGTCCATAAGAAAGCTCTGTACCAAAATGGTGCTTTTAGCTACCAAATAACGGTAATTCCCCCCCCCCAAAAAAAAAATGGCGTTAAGCCACCTGACTATAAGAACCACAGCAAAGTATAGGAGCTAGAAATTTAGTTTTAGTGATAGTGACCATTAGACTATGATTGATAATTGTCTCCTGGAGACAAAAAAGCAGGTCCTTGCATAGAACATACACCAAAGGGCATTTGTAAAATTCTACGTAATTACTGATCTTCAGATTCCACAGACATGTCCATGAGTGTCGTTTTGCCGTGCTGCAACGAGGGTGCACTGCACCCACATGCACCCACACGCACCCACTGCTTCCCAAATAAATTAGCATTCTACCCCCTCCTTGTTTACAAATTGCTATTATCGTATTACATTATATTACTTTTCATTGATGCATTGATCTGCATCTACTGCCTATATGTCCCGACAATTTTTCTCACACATACATTATACGGTTGCACGTTACTTTCAAGTTTTAACTTATAACGGCAACCACTGCATTTTCTATACGATGATTGTCCCGTTTTCATATAATGTATTACTGTCATATGATATTGTTAATTTGAATTTAATTCATATTCATTTGTGTTTAATTCATATGTGTAAAGATAACACATTGAATCAATTATAAATTGTATTATACTAAGTAGGTATTATATTTGTTGTTGTAAATATAGAAAGATATCAAATTAAATCAATTATATAAGAAAATCAGGAAAATGGCTACCATTGTGTTATCAAAAGAAAATACAATCGAATACAATTTGTAATGTTAATTAATTTTGTTGTGATTTTCATATACTTATTTTTGTATTGTTATCGTTATTATATGTATATGCATTCTATCATAATATTATGTTCAATTATTGAAAAATTGTTATTTGTTTAAATTGTTAACTCTTAATTAAAAATGCAGAAATAAAATCAAATCAAATCAAATCAAATCAAAATGAGAGTCCCTACCGCAAAATGTCACTTTACCGCCTCCATAATGGTTATTTTAAGTATATCGATAAAATGTAACAAATGCATACCGACTGTACACAGTTTTGAATCATAATTCTTTCTTCGTTTAAGTGACAGCAGGTCAGACTGTTTAGACTATAAAAGAAGCATGTCATAGTATAGATGTAGTCACTACCATGAGAGGCATAGTTGTGTTTAAAGCTCGAGGGGGCCTTCAATCCTGCTATGACCCTGAGGCTTACCGAGGGGTCATATTGCAGGATCGTTCTTCATTCAAAAGTGAGGGTGTTACATCGATTTGTCGCATTCCAAATGTAGGTGTGAATGGTATAACGCCAATCGTGGAGCATTGCCCCCGATTGAAGTGTGGCATCGGCATTGATAACGTCACACATACAGAGATCCAATTAGAAGCCAGAAAAGTCAGTCCTCTGTCAGTCAAGGGGCTCTTACACAAATATGGACTGGGAAGAAACATGACGTACTGGTCGTGTGTGAAACCGGGTAAGTTGCGGTATCAGTTTATTATTTATCTCATTTATCTATTTATTCCTGGTTCATTTCAAATCGTGAATGGGAGCCAAAAGCTGAATTTCTAAAAACAATTTTCAAGTACATGTATATAAACAGGCATATATAAAAGAAAATACTATTAACAAATGTTTTTACAAAAGCAAATTATGGCATGCAGCAACTCATTTAGGAAATTATCTTGACCAAGGATTATATTTTATTAACAAGCATGGCATACAACGTCCCGAGTCGCAAAATGTCCCCCTTATAGACTGATAAATTAAATCCAAAAATCAAGTATCATTCTATATTTAGTCTTCAGAATTAGAAAGTCCATTTTATTTGTTAACTTTTGAGAAAATGTCATTGGTCCTGATTCATTGGTTTTGAATACACAGTCTATTATGTAACAGCAGTGCTGTTCAGGCCATTCCAATGCATTGTACGGAAAAAAAGGACTCATGGACCTTTGATAAATATCCTAGAATAAACAAATATAAATGTTGAGTATACTGAATGTTTAACAGTTCCATTAGAACGTAAAGAACAGTGACATGATTGGGAGAAGTCGAAAATGACGTAAGAACCAAAAGAGTCGAAACATAAACCAATATATACAGTATGTATATTTGGGCGAGACGGATTTATCTTGAATCTGTTTACCTGATTAGAAACAAGCATGAATTTACCAGAATTGAATTCGCGGGGCCTGATATAAATTGATCTCATAGGAAACTACACACCAAATTTCACTGCCCCGGCATATTCTGATAATAATTGTACAACAAATGGGACATAGAATGACCATGGCACTTCACAGCAAAATCTTTCAATAGTATTCTTGATTCTGTAAGTACTGTGCCCTAAATTGAGGAATGCTTCCAATCTTGTCGTTTTCCTTAAAGTGATAGGCTAACATTGTGGAGCTTCAATTTAAAAAAATTGTCAAACTTTGATATCTGAGCTACATAGTAGTGTTCAAATGGACAAATAAACACCCTAGAATACAAAAGTTTGGAAAGTTACACTGCCAATGGCAAGTTATACATGAATAAACAATAAAACTCGGGGCGAGTTTTACTAACCTAGGTGTACACACAGTAAGTATATGGGAGAAAATTGGCAAGTGAATCTGGTCAACTTACGATTTTCACTTTTTTAAAGCACTAAATAATCATTTTGAAATACAATTTTTTCAGGGCTTAATTTTTAGACCTCATCAAAGACACTGGTAGCATGGGGAATCATGCGGCTCAGATTTTTTTTTAACTGTGGTAAATGTTAGCCAATACCTTTAGCATGAATGCCATCCTGCCCGTTTCATGAATAATTTAAAAACTGACGGTGAAATCATTCTTGACAAGATGAAATTTTCTAGAACGTTATTACAAATTCTGGCAGGAAAATGTAAAATTTCTTTTGCAGAAATAGTGAACGTAGCACCTTTAATACTAATTATTACTCCACATATCCCTTGTGTCTCACGCCATGTGGCCTTGTGGCCGTGGCTTAATTGATTTCAAATTAATCCAAATATTTTACCAGAAGCTAAATGTATATTTAAAAATAAAACAAGAAGGATAAAGTCAACTGGACGATAAAATGCAAGCAGGAATTATCAATATCTCAAAAAAAACGTGATAATCTAACTTTCAAATTTCTCGACGTTAGTTTCAGACCCGACGATAAAAAACCTTGGTTATCGTTAAAAATATATATACCTTTCCTGGAATGCTGTTTAGTTATTAAAGCTCAGTGAAATGATTGAGAGAAATAAAAAAAAATGCCTTTAGAAACAAACTGGTTGAAAGATAAACCGAATGTACACCAGCTGGAGTGGATCTCCTGACTGGAAGGATTTGTCTTAAGTTTGTTTACTTAAGGAGAATCAAACATGAACAGTCCAGCAGTTTGATTTTATCAGGACACGGTAGGTTTAGTCCATGAATGCACTATTACTCTTTGTTACAAGGCATACTTATGGACATTATCTTAAAATGAGTCAACGTTTGACTACAAAATTTTCACAGTAGACAGTAGAACCCTTGCATAGTTTACTTGATTCTAGAATAGTTTTTACCCCAAGTTGAGTACTACCCCCAATCATGTCATTTACCTTTAAAAGGATTGGAAGAAGTCCTTCCTTTGGAATAAATGTACTATAGAATCAAATACACTGTTTTAAATGTCATGGTCAAAATGTTATTCCCTTTTTAGACAGTCTCTCTTAGTACTCACGGTGCATATGCTGTATAGCTTTGTATGGGATCAATTTCTATTAGGGTACCAAATTAGTTCAATACTAGTTAGGCCTAATGAACA
Organism: Eucidaris tribuloides; assembly: GCA_001188425.1. NCBI lineage: Eukaryota > Metazoa > Echinodermata > Echinoidea > Cidaroida > Cidaridae > Eucidaris > Eucidaris tribuloides. Next base: position 33,150 of record JZLH01S0326265.1, on the reverse strand, counting down.
CTTTTTCTTCACAAGTTACTAAATTCAAGACAAGTCCTTCCATGTGGGGTATACATTGGTATATGTTTCTACCATTTTTTCTAACATTTATAGGTTATATTTTGTTTTTCATTTGCACGGCAAATTATTTTGCTCAGGTTTAATCGAACTAAAGATAGGTATACAAAAACTGAAGTGTTCAAAATTTAGCATTCATATTCATAGTTTTTTAATTAATTATAAACAATAAATCATTTGTAATTGGGTGGTTGCTTAGTTTGTATAACGGTAGTCCAGCACCTGGGGTGGACGTTGGTGGCGCTCTGATTGTGAAATGGGAGAATTCGGCATTATATTGATTCAATTCATTCGGGAGAGAATGGAAGAAACATGAAGATCATTTAAAACTGCATTTATTTTTCTTCGTTCTTGTCATTTTTCTCACAAACTTGATGAAAGTTATGGCGGAATCTGAAAGTACACAAAACAAGTCTGGGTCTGTCTCATAGAATAAATGAAGAAACTTTCTTGAACTGCACATGTAAGGGCAATGGTTTATTTTAGGTGCCAAAAGGAATGATTACAACACGCAGCTAATACTTTAAAGTGGTATACTTTTTGTGAGGGTATTGTGGTTCTTAGAAGGTATGTCTGTGTTTATTAGAATTCAAATGGGGTGGATGGGATTTACCCTCTTTCACAGTGACGATTTTTCGACAATTTACGCCTCAGATATTCTTTGTAAATTTATTCTGTAACAGACAACCCATCATAAACGAAGGACGACATTGTTCATGTTTTAATATTGTGTATGGTTCTGATCCACAAACTGGGGGTGAGGGTTGGGGTGGGGGACAAAATATATGATGTCCCTCTCTCTTCTGAAAGTGTGTGTCAGGGGTGGGGTGGGGTGGGTTGGGGAAATATTTTAGTCCCTGTACCCCGACTTTTTATGTGCATATGTAATACTGGGCCCCTCGGCAGAACAGCCATACCATGTAGGCATGACTGAGTAGGGTCATCGAGCCGTTTAGTGTGATCCCTTTTGTGTGTGTGTGTGTATTGACTTGATTGTTATGTGTGTGTTTTTAAACGGAAATAGATAAGTAAATACGTGATCTATTTCTTTTTTATTATTATTTCGCTCTATTTTCTAAGCCATTCCACGGATTATCGTTGGAAACGCTCAAAGGGAAAAGCACTTCATTATTTCGGATCTCTTCAACATCAGCTTCAAGCGTGAGATGATCAACAACCCGGGGCCTGTCCATACGATGACCTTTGATCCGGAAGAAGACACGCTCTATTGGATTACTGTATATTCTGCGGAACTGAGGAAAGGGAAGATTGGTGGAGCTGATTGGTCAACTGTGCGACCTGTGAGAACTACTGGTATGGATTATCTCTACATTGAAAACAATGATTGTAACAGCTCACATCCCGACAACAATTGCCCTGAAAAGTTTCATCTCGAAAATTACTCCCACCTAGAACAACTGTCCTCCGATTAGTTGCAGTAGCTTGGGGGATAATTAGGATATTGTTGTTCGGGGAGTCGGGGGGGGGGGGGCAGGGGCGTCGATCGACGTTTCGGATTGGGAGGCTAAAGTGAAAAACAAATGTCCAAAATTTTCGGCGCGGTTCGCGCGCCAAATTGTAATATAAAATTTTGCGTGGTTAATAGTATTTTTAGGCCGTGTTTAGTGGTTTTAAAGTGTCTTCCAATGCTTTTCTAACACATGTATTTGCATTGCATGTTATGATTTTTTCAAGTTGTCAAAATAATGGGGGGGGGGGGGCAAATCGATATGTTTGTCCCCAAATATTTTCATTGGTGGGGCGTTCGCCACTGCCCCCTCCCCAGGATCGACGCCTCGGGGTGGGGGGCGATTTGTCCGATGGGATCATTTTCCGATATTGGTAGTTGTCCTGGACAATGAAGTAATCAAAGGGTGGGGTAATTGCCATGGAGTAAATAGGCCTGTAAACAATCTATGACGATGAGTGGTCTCATGTTATCTGATGTTACAAAAAACATGGCTGTCGCGTGTAAAAAAAAAAAAAAACTGTTCCGGTATAAATTATTGCACAAAATACCTTTAAACACTTATCCATGCACTATAATACAGGCTCAAAACAAGCTCAAAAAATAAACTCGCAATATTAGTGTGTTTTTGTCTAAAAATGAAATATCAAAATAGGCGCACGCATCCCCCAAAAAAAAAATGCAATTAAATAAAATGAATAAAATAGAATAAAATATAATAATTAACATTAAAAGGAGGGGAACTAACAAGTAAATGGTGGGGCATTAAAAAAAATAAAAATTAATTGTCTGGGCTATATTTTGTCTACCGGCTATAATATAAATGTTGCCTACGTCTAAAGCAGGTATTCAATAAAACTTGTAATTTTCAAATACATATGCCCCAGATTTCGTATTGTGGAAGTATTTATAAAGTAAATACGTGTTTTTATTTATCTGTTAGTGTTTATTTTTGTATCATTTGTTGCTAGAGGGAGAATGTAATGACACATATTATTAGATATAAATGGAGTTAACACAGTAAACATATGTAAGGCGTCGATGCACAATTGCGTGTGCGTGGAACAGTGTGTGTGTGTGTGGTGGGGGGGGTATTGTACCCTCCCTGCTCAAGTGTTTGTGAAACCGAACAATCTGGAAAATAAAACAGTGCAAAAAGTAGGGTATAACGACCTAGAATTAGTGATATTGCATACATATTTCCACAAATTCATGAACAAAAACGGACAATTAGTTTTCAAATCGAAATATTTCCATTTTTTTTTCTTATTTAAAATCTTACTCGTAGTGTCCTAACTTTATTGTTTGCAGGCACGAACATGAACTTTCTTTAGACTCCTGCCCTATAAGCAGTCTCTGGACAGATTTTCCTCAAGCCCTTGTACTATTGGAAGCTTCTGTCCAAATTTTTCTGCAGTTCCTACCCGATCGTCATACAAAACTGTGAAAACTGAGTGGAAAAAAATGGCCCAGATTGTTTGAAGAGTTTGATCCCAAAGCGTGTTAACTTTATTTTATAAACACCAACACATTTACCATCTATGTACATATAGAAATCGTATGAAATCTGAAGCTAAATTACACAAGCAAGTACAAATTATCTTCACACTGAATGTATTCTATTCAGTATCTTATCTTTTATTTATGCAATTCATTATGTATTTTGATCGTTATTTTGCAATTTATCATTTGTTTTTTTTTGCGTGACTTAGATTAAGTTCTTCGAAGTAGTGTAATTATTAAATGACCTTACTTTGTATACGAAATAATGATTTGCTTTTATGTACGCTTCCTTTTGTATTTTTCATTCTTCAGGGCCTGGGTAAGATTATTTGTTTTACTGACCAGGGCACCCTGGATAAAAGTTCGTCAATAAATAAAGAGATAAATAAGAATAAGAATGTAATTAATAATAAATAAATAATAAATAAAGAGATAAATAAGAATAAGAATGTAATTATATTATCATCAAAGTACTACATAATGAGATCCACCCTCAAGGTGCTATTCAGGTGCATATGTTTGTGCGCTATGATAGACTTGCGGTGTAACATGTCTAATTAGCGAAAATTACGAATTGAAAGTGGATGAAACACGGGTTAATTTGTCATTTTTTTAACCAAAACTATACACTGCCTTTAACTTTAAATCGCCCAAACGAATCATTAACCCCGTCCTTCCTTATATCAAAGTTAATGGTCTTTATGTAATAAATTGATTCTGAACGTACAAAAGACTCATTTCATGGTGTTTGGTAACAAAAACATTAACGAAAATTCTGTCGAGTTATTTATGACTAATAGTCCAATTGAAAGGGTAAAAACTGTGAAATTTTTAGGTGTTTTAATCGAGGACTACATGAAATGGGAAAGCCATGTCAACAAGATATCGAATCAAATTTCTAGAAATATTGGTGTCCTATATAGACAAGCTCATTTGTTCAAGCCCAAGTTTAGTTTTGGGGATTTTTTGTTATTTGAAAGCTTTATGCCCCAATGTCACAACCCTGCAATAATAGATTCTGAATGTCTTTAGCTTTTTTGTAATTAATTAATGAAAAATCTCGTGGGAACACCCCCAAAATCTTACATTATAGCATCTAAAGGGTTGAAAAGGCTTTAAGGTTACATGTGTTATACCTCATCTGAAAGAGCAGACGCAGCTCTTTCAGATGAGGTATTACTCATATAAAATTTTTAACCCTTTGGGTGCTGTAATGTAAAATATGGTCAAAAATGTCGGGGGTCCCCCCGACATTTTTCATTAATTAATTAAAAAAAAAAATCAAAGACAAAAAAAAGTTTATAGATAGAATTATACCTCATCTGAAAGAGCCGAGTCTGCTCTTTCAGATGAGGTATAACACATGTAACCTTAAATCCTTTTTAACCCTTAAGATGCTATAATGTAAAATTTTGGGGGTGTTCACACGAGATTTTTCATTAAATAATAAAAAAAAAAACTACAGACATTCAGAATCTATTATTGCAGGGTTATGACTTTGGGGCATAAAGCTTTCAAATAACAAAAAATCCCCAAAACTAAACTTGGGCTTTAATGTTATATAATACACTGATATTGTCCCAACTAAACTACGGTATTACCATATGGGGATCATGCAATAAATATCTTTTAGAAAGAATCTACATATTACACAAAAGAAAAGTAAAAATAATATCTCATACAAATATGCTTTCACACTCTCAACCGTTATTTCATAATTTAAGAATTTTGCCGATTTATGAATTATATACATAACCTAGATATTTTCATGTTTTCCATCACAACAAATTATTACCTAAATCTTTTGACTCAATTTTTCAGCAGAATGTTAATGTACATAATTGAAATACTATAACTAAATTTGATTATCGTGTAGAGTATGGCCACACATCCTAGAATAATCTTAGTCTGTATACCTCAACATTTAAAACATTGCAAATCTTAAAAAAAAAATAGAAGAAATTGAAAAACTGTTTGCTAAATAAAATTGTATCATAAACCATATGTATATGTATAGATAAATATCCGCAAGATACCACTGTAATTAATTATAATTTTTTTTGCATAATTTCACCTTGAACAATTAACTTCATCAACGATGCTTGACTTGTCTTTTCGTCTTTGTAGACTTACTTGTAATCCTTTTTCTTCTCGGGATCATGGTAATAAGTCTTATGTAAAAACGTTTTACGATTATGCCACATTTACATCTATTTGTTAAGTCATCGGTTCAGTTTTGTCTCGTTTTGTATTGTATTTATCAATTATAATTGTATGTCTGTAAATTGTAGATATTTGTAGACTTTTTAATGGAAATGTGGACAATAAATTCAATTCAAATTCAATTTAATTTAAAGTTGACACTGACATTTCGTCCGTTTACATGGGATTCCAGATGTGTATGCGACTGTTGGACATGAACACGTGTACAGCATGGCACACCTCTATAATTTCCTTAAAGTAACATTCATACGACACCTCTCATTCGGTCCTTATGCAGGATACAGCGTGTCCCCAAAAATGTCCCTCTAATAGACTGCTAAATGAAATCCAAAATCAAGTGTTATTCTATATTTAGTGTTCAGATTATAAAAGCCCATTATATTTTCTAACTTGTGTGAAAATTTCATTGGTCTCACTTCATTGGTTTTAAATTCACAGCCTATTATGTAGCAGCAGTGCTTTCCAGTCCATTCCAAGTTTGCAGTGCTACATCTATGCATTAACCTGAATGAAAATCAGGTGGGAGGACGTGCAGGAGAACATAAAAGTTACAAGCTGGACATGTAAGGACAAACCCTAGGTGGAACACACTTTGAAGGCAAACACAACCAGTGAAACAGAAGCTTGATTAGTTTTCAATTTAAAAAAAAAGTAATGAACAGTCGTTGAGATAATCTGAGTGAAGCATGGAATAAAGTATAATAATGTCTGTGATATGCCTTTCTTTTTGTCAAACTTGGAATGGGCTGAAGAGCACTGCTGTTACATAAGAGCCTGTGTTTCCAAAACCAATGAAGCGAGACCTTTGAAATTTTCACAAAATCTGAACATTAAATGTAAAAAAATACTTGATTTTGGATTTAATTTTGCAGTCTATGAGAGGTACATTTTTTTCTGGGACACGCGGCTGTATAGATCCGTCACCATGTCCACTTCAACTTTTGAAGCTTCAACACCGAAGCTGGAGGAGGTGTGTGTGTATTTTTTTATTTATTTATTTATTTTGGGGGGGATGTTGTCTGTCTGTCCTCTTGTCTGTTGATTCGTTTGTTCGTTCATCTTTATGTGTTACGGATCACCGATAAACTGATAAGAGTTTGGAGTTAAATGCAGGGGATCTCTTTTGCATGCCTTAAAATTAACATTGTGTAAATACAATGGCATTTAGAAGAAAATGCCATCTGGGAATCTTTAGCAAAATATAGGAGCTAAAAACTCAGTTTTAGTGGAATTATAGTGACCGTAAGACTCAGATTTGAATTTTTTCTCGCGAGAAAAAAATCCTACCATAGAATGTACACTAAACGGCTATTGTTTTTCTTTTGCATTTTTTCAAATTCTAGGCAGTCACTAACCCCCAGATTTCACAGACATGCCCTTCATCAATAGCCTAAGGGATGAGTTATCTTTTCCTGGTCTGCGGGGATGTTTGCAAATGAGATCCACTGCCTTTAAGGTTCAAAGGTCAAATGTCACGGAGCCTAAAACATGTCTGATTTGGGTTTCGTTACCTCGACAACTTAACGGCTGATCAGATTTGGTACCGATGAACTGATTAGATTTTGGAGTTAAACGTCAAAGGTCACAGGCCTTTTTCATATCAATTGGTAACTTTAAGAATTTTGATTAGATTAGGTACTTACATGCACGAGACATTATAATTTGGTTGAATTGGGGTGGGAATGCATAAGCATAAACATCGACCGTGTGCTGTCGAATTGTTTTGTTTCTTCTTGCCTACTTTATAAAAGCCTATTTGCAACCAACCTCCTTCCCTTTATCAGTGTTCATCTCTTCGTTTCGTCTTAACATCGTCTTCTTCTAGACATGACCGTTCTCCTTCCATTTCTCATCTCCACTTGTCTCCCAGACCTCAAACTGTGACAAAATAAGGCGATTATGTCTTCTTTGTCACTCCTGTACTTTGTTATTACTATTATTATCATTAGTATCATTATTAGTATCATAGTTACTATTACTATTATAATTACTATTACTTTTATTATCATTACCATAGGATATGGTTCCATCGTGGTGGACAGCGTGAGTCGATACCTCTGTTGGAGTGAGCAGAGGGGAGTAAAATCTATCTGGAAAATGCCTATCAACGGATCGTCATCAGATGCTGAAAGTGTCTACAGTGTATTTCGATATTTTCCCAGATCAGTTGCCATCAGACAAGCTACGAGGTATTATTTGCTAACGGGGGTTGTAAGGAGGGGACCGAAATTGGGCCATACCTATCCCTCGCGACTAACAAGTAAAAACAAGTATTAAAAGTAAATTTTACAAAATGTGGAAATTTGAGCTACAGGTTAAGATGGGATATAGCCTAGCTACCACACTCCATATTCTGAAGATTTCGCCCGCAAGCCTCTGAAGTAACAACGAGCAAAGTTTTGTGGCTACCCACCCTCCGTTGATAAATTCTGTACATAAAAGTGACGGAACCCCTGATATATAATTTCAGATCCTTCCAAAATATATTATCTCAAATAGGGTTGTATTTGTCAAATTATACTCGAAGTAAGGCACACAACATTTTATGAGTTTAGATGTATTTGACATGTAATTGATTTGAATTTCTTCATAATTTAAGGGAGTTGTACTGGACCGAAAAGGGCGGGATATATCGAGGTGACATGCGGTTGATAGAGAGAAGGGCAGTTCTTACATTTTCCGACCACAGACTAAGTGACAGTATTTCTGGATTGGCACTTGATGAACCAGGTGGGTCATAAATGTTGGTATTTTGTATTTGCATGTGAATTATAAGTTTAAAAGTTATGTACGTTATCGTTTTGACCCATTCAAATCAGGGTTGGCATATTTCCTTGTCAGAATCTGTTTTCCACCCAACGGTCCAGGAAATATAAATTATATAATTTACTTTTGTTACGACGTTTTCACAACCGGAAGAAATCAAACAAAATGAAGAAACAATAGGTTTTATTTGAATTTATTACATGGTGTATTTCCCCTTCTTCAAACTTACAATGATACAAACAAAACAAAATTACGTAAAAATACGTAAATCCACAAGTGACGCATGAAGATAATGAATGTCTCCCGATATTTGAAGGATGTAGTCTCTATAATTATCTCAATGGTTCGATGAGAAGCAATCCGATAGCAATGTCCCAAAGTTGAATGTTACACAGCACGGCAGAGTATGTCAAATTAATATGATATCCTACGAAAACGGCATTAATCCACAATGTTGACGTTGACCTAAGCATGTGCCGCAGCAGTATTTTCTAACTGTCAATGAGGGCGCTTTTCACTTGTACAATTTCTTGAGACGTGCTGCACGGTGTCTCCAAGAAACTATGCAAGTAAAACGCACCCACTCTTACGGAAAGAGGGCGTGATACCAAGAGCGGAAATTTCATAATACTACGGGGGGGGGGGAGGGAGTACGAAAACACGGCAAGCGAACAAAATATACCCTTGCGCGGGGGTAAGAATTGATCCAAGGATACATATTTTCGTTAAAAAAAGTGGAAAGTATGCTTTGAAATATTTTCGTTAAACAAGTGGAAAGTACGCTTTGAAATTCCCCTCCTCCATCATTTAAAAACTGTAATAATGTATTTCAATCATATTTACCTTTTAAATACGTTTGCAGACAACAAAAACTACCAAAAGTGCTAACAAAAACAATAGTACATTTTAGAAATCGAGAGGGGGGGGGGGCACGTGTGATAAACTTGCTTGCCTTTTACAAAGTGCACGGTCAATTGCTTTGTTGATAACCAAGCGGAAAAGTGAATCTATATATATTTTTTTTCTAATATTGAGATAACAATGCTGTAGGGGTGCCTTTGTAGACTGACGTTATACTTCAGCTGCTGTAGTGTTCAAACCTCGATAAAGCGAAAGGTACCTGCCGGGCTAAATTCATGAAAATCTTATGGATACTATTAGTTACACCCTGCTTGTTCACGGAATACGGGAAATATCTACGTTCTGGTTCCATATTCCATGAGGCCGGAGGCCGAATGGAATATGGAACCAGAACGTAGATATTTCCCGTATTCCGTGAGAACAAGCAGGGTGCTACGATTTTATCCCTTAAAGTGTACACATACATTATATTAATTGATGAAGATGCCTGACGTCGGAAAACAATCTGAACAAACTTAAAAGCTATTGCAAAAAAGGGTTATCCGCTACCTGTGCGGAAGCTCATTACCATGCACATAGTCAGTAATTTATTTCAACAATTAAAACTCCTAACCTTTGAAACAAAATTTATGACCTTAAAATTCGGTATAATTCATACAAATATTTCAATAAATCATTACCGACCTATTCTCAAATGTCTGTCTTATGCAAAACCAAGGTCCATTCTAAAAAAAAACAACACACAACAAAAATTGTCACTATCGATTACCACTTATAAATTGCCCTCTCCTCAAAAGCAATCTGCTAAAATTGTAAAATGGCATAAAAATTTCTGTAATAACCGATACCCTATCTTCTTATTTAGAAAGATCTTAAAACATTATTGCCATTCAAAAAATGCTAACAAATCAACACTGCGTGATGCAACAAATTTAATAGTACTGCCAATTTATGCCATCGTATTGACCTTCCGTAGACTTCTTTTTGGTTTCTTTTACTCTCATTTTGCAAACTTAATGTGTAACGTACATGTATGCATGTTATCTTGTCATGGTCGTTTGTTTGTAGGTATGTAGTCTTGTTTATTTATCATATTCGTCGGTATTCCTTGCATGTTAGATGTTTTGTAATTTGTGATCTAAGCTTATTTCATGTCTAATTTTGGTCTAGTGGTTTCTCATCAAAAATGTTTGTTAACGTAAAGGATGATTAATTAACCTTTAATCAAGCCTTCGGTTTTATTTTAAACAGTCCTATTATCTTAACTATGTACGCTTTTTTTTTACCGGAAATACTGATAAATATTGAATTGAATTGAATGGCCATGCCGCCATTATTATTGCGAAAATTACATAAAAAAAAAATAAAATCATATGATATACTTTCTCGTTCCTTCTCCAAAGGCGGAAGTATTATAAAATGCTCGAAGCGCCGCACGGGACAGAGGGGATGTGAACATAATTTTAACCCTTTTTTTGTCCCCTATAGTGGTGGGGTGTTAATTGAAACTTAGCATGCTAATTCGTTTCAGATTACCAATAAAACAGGTTTTAATGGTTGGAAGACTTCCAGCAATCAAAAATGTCACTATGATCTCCTTGAAGGGGGTCTCAGAAAGAAGACACGGCCCCCTCGAACACGAAAGTGACCTCCTACTTCATAAGGACAGTGACAGGAGTTGATAGGCTACTCATAAAAGATGATGCTTTATCTTTCGCATCATTATATCTGTCAAGACTTCTTCGTGTCCCTAAGTATAAATTGTAATAATAACTATATTGACCTACTTGAATGACCGGTCGGTGAAATGATGGCTGAGCGGTGAAGAATGGCTTATTCGTGGTAGTGTAGAATCCTCCCTCGTTGCTAGCAGTGTGGAAACGAAAAGTAGTTGAAGACCAAAAACCGAAAGCAACCCCGGGGTTTAACGCAAAGTTCGAAAAGAAAAATCGCTACGGTGTTGATCCCATTGAGAACGTCACCGGCGTATCAAGCCCTCTCTCTGCGGCAGTGAAATGGTCTCCGTAGAACCTCAGCCCGTGTTTCGTCATTTATTGCTTCGTCCAAAATACTCAACTGCTGCCCACACATTTTTCACCGCATCTACCAAAACTTGATTTACCATTGAATTCCTCATTAGCATCCGGACAATCTATTCTTCCCTTTCATATGAATAATTTATTATAGGTCCTTGAACTAACGCACACTTATATGAAGTCTGTTACTAAGGGCTCTAAGGTTTTTAAATAACGCTACTCGGAAAAATCTTCCACCTGGTTCGCCAAAAATTATGTATAGGCCCTATATTTAAATACAATTACCCTTATGAGATAATTAAAGCATACTCTAATATCTCAACGGACAATTATCCCCTTTTCTAGGAAATATTTATAAGTTAAATCCTCCTTACAGGATACTAATCTTTAAATAATTCAGATATGGAATTTGGATCAAATAAAACGCGCCAATGAATATAAAAATTGACATATGTTAAAGATCGATTTATTATTCCTTCTAAAACTATCTTCCACACTGTGCTAAGATTCATAACTCCAATAAACCGACAGTATAGATACAATTATTCAAAACCACTATTGAAAATTTCACTTAACTCGCGCAAATTTTTGGCGACGTTCATATAAGTCAACAAAATATTGAGAAACATAACTACATTTTCTCGCTCATGTACAGTATACGGTGCCAATATTTCGACCGGTTGCTTTGCTTGACGTGGAACCGACGACAATAAACA
>JZLH01S0326087.1:26263-37070 GCA_001188425.1 Eucidaris tribuloides | reverse complement strand
CTGAAAACATGGGACATGCAGTAAATACATTTTGCAACGGATAAAATATTTTATAGCCATTGTATTCAACCTACACAGTGCATTTTTTTGCAGTAGAGGGCGTATGTGGTCCATATGTAGCTCTGCTTATATGACCACATAGTATGTGTGTTTCTGATCGAAATTGGATTATAATATCTTTAAAAATAAGATTGAGTACTTGCAGAACATCATTATGTTAATACCAACTGTTCTCAAACATTCTGTGAACAGATGGTATTCTGAAAATGTCACTATAGTACAGGAGAGAGTAGTTGAGAACAACGGAATACTTCGTTTTTGACAAATCTTCTACATAAATCCCAAGTGCTGAAAAAGTACTAACACAGAAATCAATATGTGGGACCATATTAATAGTTGATATTGCGATTGGGCTACAGAGGTGGAAACTTCACCTGTTTAAACTGCCAATCCTACACCTTTTTATTACATTTGAAATGAATTAGTCCCTCATTATAGTGCAAATGAAATATACTCTCACCTGAAAACCAATGAAATGTGGAATTTTGATAAAAGATTTTCCACTCTAAATAGCTTTGGATAGTCGTGTACAGAAGCAAGAGAATTACACAGCTGTAGCAGTACAAATTATTCTGTTTCTGTTTCTGTTTAAGTAACTCCCGTAGGAACTCGGCAAAGCAGCTTACCACCCCATCAACGCCAAGCTGATACATAGGAAACATTTTACGTTTAGTTAATCAGTCATAGTGGCTGACCTTATAGACGACAGAAATTACTCTTATGCCTTTTTTAAGTTAAAGTGGAGATAATGGCAGAGCTGGGATTCGAACTCACAACCTTGCAATCATGAGTCCAATGCTCTAACCACTACGCCACACGACCCAGATCCACACGACCCAGATGAAATTAATTTATTTAAATTAAATTAAGTGGGTCTTCTTGTAGACGTAGATAAAAAAATATCTTTGACAGGAACTATTAACTTTCAGAAGCATCGTGACAGTCAGCCAAGCTTGGCTGAAGCTTAAACAGGCGAAATGTCAGGATTTTCTGAATTTTGCTCTCGGCTGTGTGCTTCCTGGTGGTCACACAGAAGGACAGCTCCATACTTCTGTGTACAAAGTAATTGGTGGCCTTTCTTACCCAGTCATGGCACAGAAAATTGTTTTGAAATTCAGTCTTTTACAAAATTATATTGCTGTGATATGGCTGGTCTATGACCTGTTAACATTTTATGTTTTGAGCATCAAGAATTCAATATTTCAGGAGTCTGTTTTAATTTTTCTAAGCATATGGGTCCAGCATTTTAATTTTGGAACAGATAAATATTGCAGTCATTCTACATTGTACACGGATCGCTATTTTTTTTTCATTGTTGGGTGTATGTGGTCCTACAGCATTGCCCAGGACCACGTACATAGTAGGTGTGCCTGGTGGTTTCGAAACTGTTCTTAGCAACCTGTAAAAGCCACCTGCTATTAGCCACCTGGGAAATCTACGGTAACTTTTAATGAGCAGACCAAAATATCTACGGTATATCTTAATTAGCATAAACAACAGAAATTTACCAATTTACCACTTACAATGAGTTTTGATCATCGAAAAACCGCCTATAATTACACTGCCCCGCCTCCGTTTTTCGCCGTTCTCTTTTTCTCAGTTACTATGACAGCCAATTATGTGAGTTTAAAAAAACTGTGTTGTTTTTATAACATGATGGCGAATTTTTTGTTCTTCAAGAAAAAAAATAATATAGTATTTTTGAAGTTTAGCTGTCTGTACACACGTTTAGTGTAGCCCGTATAAACAGCTTTGTATGTTTCTTTATTACTTTTTTAATGATAGAATAATTAGTTTGATCATGCCGGGGTTGGTGATTTTAATTTCATTTTTTAAAGTTTATGAAATACACACATATTGTTCTAACTTTGTTGATATATGAATGACATATGTAATGTAAGCAACGAATTGTTTTATTGTTTGTTTGCAGATGATACAAATTTATTGTTTAGCCGTTCAAGTGTAGACACAGCCATATCTGTCATGAATATGGAATTAATAAAACAAAATAAGTAATTGGCTGAGAGCCAGCAAGTTAAGTCTTAATATCAAGAAAACAAATTATGCAATTTTTACCTTCAGACAAAAGAAATATGAAAACAAATTCTGGTCATGTTAAATGACATACAATTAAATCAAGTTCAAAGCACAACATTTTTAGGTGTGCTTATAAATGAGAATTTGTCGTATATACCTCGTATCCATGCTGTATATGAAGAAAAAAATTAAAAGGGTTGGGATTATAAACAGGTTAAAGTTTTTCGTTCCAGCTAATTTACTGAAAACTATGTACAACACACTTATTTTACTTATATTAATTATGGTGTATTGTCATGGGGGCATGTCAATACTAATCGAATATTACTTCTCCAAAAGAGAGTAGTTAGAATTATGTGTAGAGTTTATTACGCAGCTCATTCATCAGCCCTTTTTGCAAAACAAAACATCCTGAAAATGACGATGTTTTTAACTTAAATGTAGGAAAATATGTACAGTCATACGTATTCAACTGTACCAATCCATATCACCTATCAATTTGTATTGTCATCATCGGTGCATTCGTACAATACACGTATTTCTGAAAGAAATGATTATTTTGTTCAACGTAACAGAACATCGTTGAGTAAAAGCTGTTTTCTTATACGCAATTCAGTTTTGAAATAGTTTAATCCCAGGACTTGAGTGCCTCATTCTCTTGAGACTTTCACTAGGAAAATGAAAGAAATTTAATCAATACTTATTACTGTTAGTATGTATTGTTGTATGTATATACGTGGACATATGTTAGATTGCAGGTCATAAATAAACATGTTTCCATTTAAATTCAGGGGCGGCGGAACGTATGTTGCGGCACAAATTGTCGCCGCGTCACAAATTGTCGCCGGCGACAATTTGTGACGATTTGTGAAAAACCTGACGGCACAAATTGTCGCCACCGGCACAGATTGTCGCCGGCGACAATTTGTGCCCGGAGTTGACGGCACAGATTGTCGCCAGCCATAATCAAATCACATTTCATTGTTTCTGGGAATGTGGGTGTATGTCACTATGTGTTTGTGTGTTGAAAGGTATATGTGTGTGTTTATATGTGTCTGTATGTTTGTCTGTGTGTGTCTGTATATGTCGGTGTGTCTGTCTATGTGTCTGTTTGTGTGTCTATATCTGTCTGTATGTTTGTCAGTGTGTGTCTGTGTCTGTATCTGTGCGTCTTTATGTGTCTGTTTGTGTGTCTATTTGTGTATGTATGTTTGTCTGTGTGTGTCTATGTATCTGTTTGTGTGTCTGTGTGTATGTGTGTCTGTCTGCATGTGTCCGTGTGTCTATATGGGTCTGTATGTTTGTCTGCGTGTATCTGTGTGTCTGTATGTCTGTATGTGTTTGTGTGTCTGTGCGTCTGTCTGTATGTGTCTTTTCGGTGTGTTTGAGTGAGTGTCTACGTGTGTTTGTCTCTCTGTCTGTCTGCTTGTTTGTTTCTGTCTGTTTGTCTGTATGTGTATGTGTTTGTCTGTGTGTATGTATGTGTCTGTGTGTGGATGTGGGTATCCACTTTTGTCTGCATGTCTGTATGTGTCCGTGTTTATCTATTGGTCTGTATGTGGCTGTGTGTGTCTATGTGTCTGTTTGTGTCTATATGTGTCTGCATGTTTGTCCGTGTGTGTCCGTGTATGTCTTTGTGGTCTGTTTGTGTCTATATGATGTCTGTATGCTTCGTTTGTGGTGTGTTCATGTGCTGTTGTGTGTCTGTATGTGTATGTGTATCTGTTGGTATGTTTCTGTGTGTTTATGTGTCTGTATGTGTCTGTCTGTATGTGTCTATTTTGGTGTGTTTGAGTGTGTGTCGGTTTTGTAATGTGTGTTTGTCTATGTATGTCTGTTTGTCTGTATATTTCTGCTTCTGTATGTCTATATCTGTATGTGTATGTGTGTCTGTCTGTGTGCCTGTATGTGTCTGTTCTGTCTGTGCGTTTGTGTCAATGTGTCTAGATGTGTCTAGTCTGTATGTGTCTGTTGTCTGTTTGTGTGTCTGTGTGTTGTGTAGTTTGTCTGTATGTGTCTGTTTGTATTTCTGTTTGTTTCTGTGTGTGTCTGTGTGTTTGTGTATGTCTGTATATTTCTGTTTGTTTGTAAGTACCTGTGTGTCTGTTTGTGTGTCTGTATGTGTCTGTTCTGTTTGTGCGTTTGTGTCAATTTGTCTAGATGTGTCTAGTCTGTATGTGTCTGTTGTCTGTTTGTGTGTCTGTGTGTTGTGAGTTTGTCTGTATGTGTCTGTGTGTCTGTGTGTATTTCTGTTTGTTTTTCTGTGTGTGTCTGTGTGTTTGTGTATGTCTGTATATTTCTGTTTGTTTGTAAGTGCCTGTGTGTCTGTTTGTGTGTCTGTTTGTGGGTATCTGTGTGTCTGCGTGTGTTTATTTGTGTGTGAGTCTGTGTGTATCTGTCTGTGTGTCTGTGTGTATGTCTGTATGTCTGTGTATGTTTTGTGTGTCTGCGTGTTTGTGTGTCTAATTGTGTGTCTGTTTGTGATTGTGTATTTGTGTGCGTGTTTGTATGTATGTGTGTTTGTGTGCTTGCATGTGTTGGTATGTATCTGTTCGTGTGTCTGCATGTCTCTTTTTGTGCGTTTGTATGTATCCATTCTGTTTGTGTGTGTCTATGTGTATATGTGTCTGTGTGTCTGTATGTTTCTCTGTGTGTGAGTTTGTGGGCCTCTGTACGTGTCTGTTTGTGTGGCTTAATGTTTCTGTGTGTTTGTTTATGTTTGTGTCTGTCTGTGTCTGTTTTTATGAGTATGTCTCTGTGTTTGTGTGTCTGTGTGTCTGCCTGACACCCGGCCTGACACTCACAACTGCATACAGTCTAACACAGACACTTACAGATATCCAAATGCACACCATCCTCATTCCGACACCACACCAACTACTAACTTACACACAAAAACATAAAAACAGATACACACAGCCATACGCACACATATAAGCACACACAGACATACAACCATGCAAATACAGAGATGAACACATACACACAGACATGTGCAAAAACAAACACGGACACATAGACACAAACACATTCATACACATAGACAAACACAAACTTACACTTTCAGACACACAGACAAACACACAAACTTACACTTTCAGACACATAGACAAACACACAAACTTACACTTTCACAGCCACACACCATACGAACAAAACGACACGTAGAGGCACACAGAGACATACACACAGAAACATACAGACACAGACAAACACATATAGACACAAAAACAGACACCCGGGCAAACACAAACGGCACATACAGACACACAGAGACACATAATAACGAACGCAGAGACAAAACACGCAGACACACAGACACATACACATATACAGACACACAGACACATACATACTGGACACATACAGACACATACAGACATATACAGACGCATAGACACATACAATGGCACAATGACACAGACACATTCATACACACAAACACACAGAAAAAACACAGAGACATACAAACATACACACACAGACACAGGCTCATACATAGACGCACACATACACACATACACACACAGACACAGAGACACAGACACACAAACAAACATGCAGACCCACAAACACGCACATACAGACAGACACACTCCCATGGATACACAGACACATACAGAGACACACAGACACATAAAGACACACAAACAGAACAGATAACATTCAGACAAAAAGACACTGACAAAGAGAAACATACAGACACACAAAGTTCCCTCACGAAAGACACTTTTTATCCCTTGAAGAGCACATAAAATAGAGCCATGTTTTCAAGGGAAAAGATGGAGAGGGTCCAATTTTTGACACCCCCGAGGGCAAGTAATGTGCCTCTTCGTTAAAAGTATTCTCTATAGTCTACAATGTGCGTCAGGGGCAAAAACACATATAATAAAAAGTAACAAAAACAAAAGGAAATCACCTTCAGTGACGAACGTGCTTATTTAAAAAAGGTACCACTTCACTCAGTATGGGTATAACTACAAACCAAAAGAAGGCACATTTTGAAAAATGACATTATTTGCCTTTGAGTGAAATGGAGCTTGGGGGGGGGGGCAGAAGAGTCAGGAGGGCCTAATTTTGCATCTACCTCGCAGTGGCGTCAAGTTGAATCATCGCCATCGTTGCCCTTTTTCTGACCACAACAAGTTCCTCAAACAATAATTTCCAATAATGTCTTTTCTATTCGAATAGATTCGTACGCGCTCCTTCAGGACAACACGAGAGAAAATGCATGAAATATGAAGAAGACTATAATTAATGAAAAAAGAATCACCTTCCCATCGTCAAAAATGAGTAGAATTAAAAAAAAGTGTCATTTCTACAAAGGCTTCATTCAGAAAAAGGCATTTTTCCTATTCCGAAACTTTGTGCGGCAAGTGTCCCCCCTGCCCCTGCCCCTCCCAGTTCGCTCTGTTTAAATCACAGTTTTTCTATATGCTTTCGAGTTCTCAAATTATCAGAGTTATCTCGTTTTATGTTTTTTGTTTATATTTGTTTAATTGTTGTAGTATAGATTTGCTTTGTTTAATGAAAAGAGTATAAAAGTAGAGTTCACTGCTTCCTTTTTCTCTTGTAATTTCTCACCAAAATAAATATAAGAATGAAATAGTAAACATAATACTAGTGTTTATTTACTTTATATTCTACACTTTATTATTGTAATATTATTTCTGTTGATGTACATATTTTTTTCCAATTTGTAAATATTGTTATATTGATAGGCGATGCATGTTTAAAATCAGTGGATAAAGAGTCTGTCAAATGAAGAGGTGCTAGTTATAGCAGGAGAAACGCAAAACCTGAACACGATTAAAGACAGACAACGAAAATGGATTGGTTACATGCTGAGACACGCGTGACATAGTTGAGGGTAGAGTAGATGAGAAAAGAATGCGTGTAGGCCAAAGAACAACGATGTTGGACATGATCATGAATGGAAACACTTACCAGGAAACTAAAGCAAAAGCTCAAGACAGGAAAGAATGGTGAATGATGGACTTTTGCTATAACGGACATGTCACGCTGACATAACACTAATGATGATGATGATAATACTGTTGCGTGGTGTTGTTGGTACGAAATAAATTCATTCATCCATTCATTCATTCATTCATTCATTCATCCATTCATTCATTCATTCATCCATTCATTCATTCATTCGTTCATTCCTTCCTTCCTTCCTTCATTCATTCCTTCATTCCTTCACCTTTTTCATGTGGCAGGTCAAATACTTTCGACTTCCGACTTTACACCATGTGAGTATGATGGATTACCCATTCATGCTTTTTTTACCGGATGAATCTTCAACCTTCCGCGGGTCATTGATGTACGCTCAGTTCCTAAGTCAGGTATGTATAGAGAATTTACTGAAGTACAGCTCCACCCCAAGGACTGTGAATATGAGCCATGATTTACCACACTGATCCTAAATTCCATTAAATCTACTGTTTATGATATTAAATGACACATACCATGTGTGATGGCCAATAATAGAGCGTCCGCCTCACGTTCGTAAAGTCGCGGGTTCGAGCCCCTATACCGAGTCATACCAATGATTTTGAAAAACAGTACCTTCCACTATCTTGCCAGGCGCTCGGCATCTTAGAACAGAGAAGGGTAATAGTAATATTTATGTTATGCAGGGCCCACTGGTAGAGCAGTCTTTGTGATTGAAGTGGCTACCCTGGGTAGATAAGACTTTCTTAAATTTTCCAAGCGTTTTTTTTTTCTTTTTTTTTGGGGGGGGAGGGGAGGGGTTTAACGTTAAAAGTGGGTTTTTAATGTCCAAATAGTACCCTTTTTAAACGTTTTGAACCTTCCACAAAAAAGTTTTTAAAACGTTTGCACGAAACGTCCAAAACCCTACAAGAAACATTTTTAGAACGTTTTAGAAACGTTTTTTGTGTTAGCTGGGACCGAACTTTCGGTCTATCGGACCTTGGGTATATCGGGAAGTCTCTGCATGTAGCCTGCTTTCCAGTCGCATGGACATGCTACGAGACCGTGCATCATGAAACCAAGAAAAAAATTCGGGGTTGACTTTTGGTTTTCACATGAAAACACATTGATAATTACAATGAACAGACTTATAACCCATCACAAGAGCCAAGGACACGACTTGAAATAAAAAAATCAGAGTGTTTTCAATTTTTTTTTTAACTTTTTCTTGTGATTTACGAATTGATGTTACGTTTTTGTTAAGAATTTTGCACACCACAATAACTTACCACTTTCAATGCATTATCTTTAACACAAATTGTTTGTTATTAAAATCGTGTTTGGTACATTGGCTGAACGTGTGTGTTGAATTCAATGTGTCGATTTTTGTAGAACAAGGCAAGTCATCATTAATGTATGTCTGTCACGACAATTCCCACAGATTACGGAATTTTGTGACAGTAGGCCCGACGATGACAATGGCATTCTCCACAATGTGTATGCACCAAACGAGCAGAATAACTTGTGCCAATATAAAATCGCTTGGGCGGTAAGTTGTTAATCTTGTTAATGAATTCTGTTGTATCATGCAGATTTAAAGCAGGTTTTTGAAGGCATAGGACAGACCCTGTAGATATATTTTTGTCTGTCATGTACGATTCCAGTTTTTTATTGGTTTGTAAAGTAAAGTAAAGTAAAGGTTGGTAACTTTATATGTAGAATATATATATTTTATTGTTTTTTTTTGTTAAATTTATGGATATACATTTATTACTTGATTATTGTATTTTTGCATTTATTTATTTATTTATTTATTTATTTATTTATTTATTTGGCTAGTTAGTTAGTTAAATTAGTTAGTCATTCATTTATTTAGTGCTTTATGTATTCCGTTATTTATGGCTCTGTGTGTGTGTATTGGTATGTTGTGGCCATGTGGGTGTATTAAGTACTGCATCCAATTCATGCATTTATTTACAGGTCATGCGAGGACACGACGACTTCGTGGGAACAGTGGGCACTGACCCCGCCACCAACGTCGACACAGATCCTAGGTTTATTCTCGTCAAAGAAAGTTCTATACAATCCACCGTGCTCGTCCTGGACGTTTCCGGGAGCATGATGGGCATGAGGCTGACTCTTCTTCGACAGGTTAGATTAGGCCCGGGAGGTGGAGGGGGGGGGCACTCGACTTACAATGTGATACCTTTGTGCCGCACCGAAGTCGAAAATTGGGTGCTCTAGAACTGGCTTGAGCGAAAAATGGGGTTCTCCGGAACTGGAGCTAAGGCTTCAGAAAACCTCAAAATGCTATGTAACTGCACTGCGGTGAAGTTCCGGCGCTCCGTGCTGAAAAGGCAATGCTCTGGCTCGGCCAAGCGAAAAATTACAAGCGAAACAGCAAATTTGGGGGTCTCTGGAACTGGAAAAATCAAACTTTTTCTGTGACTTCTGAAACTGAGATGCTCTGGAACGGAAATTTGGGATGAAAATGGGGGTCTCAACCGCGGCACATACGTATCACACAATTATACTTAGTGCCCCCCCCCGCCCCCGGGAGATTAGGTTGACCCGTCAACTGTCTGTTGGAAAGTTGCCGATATTTTAGGGACAATTTTCAAGTCGTTGGACAAAACACTCAGACATATAAAAAAAAGTAAGGTAGAAAAAGGGTAAAAAAAAATTGCTAGACTGTTCAACAGTTTCACACTTTCGAGGTTTCAGTCAATCGTTGTGGTGGAGAATTCTGAATTGGCAACTTCTGCAGTGTTTGTGATTTAAGTTCGATAAATTGTCCAAACATTATGTAGTCAGATTTTCAACTATTTTGATTTTTTTTTATTAAAATCGCATTTCCTTTTTTGCATGTATTTAAATATGCAATGTAATATTCTTCCAGACGAATTATGCCAATCGTGTTTTATGAATGTCATACCTCGGTGTTTAACTTTGTAGTGCTTACAATTTTTGACGTCACTGATTTTTTTTTTCAAATCAATGCAGGCATCCGCAAATATCCTGACCAGTGTTCTAACTGACGGTTCCAGGGTGGGAATCGTAACGTTTAACAGGACTGCACGTGTTCGGAGCCCCATTGTGCCAGTAACATCAAAATCATCGCGAGATGCGTTGGTGGACAAACTGCCTACCGAGGTCGGGGAGAGTACCAGTATCGGAATAGGTATGGGGGGAGGGTAGGGGCAACCCCCTCCCCAATGAAAATATTGGGGCAAACATAATTATCGTTTTGCCCCTTCACAAATAATTTTGACAACTTACAAAATGTGTAAAACGTAAAGCAAGAATATGTTGCAAGGCACACACAAAACCCTTCAACTTAATATAAGAGTACCGTACTAATATAGAAAACTATAAATTACAATGTATGAGGCCTATTGCTCCCCTACCCTACTTCCCTTCCAAAAGATTGATAATTGCCCCTGCTATTGGATACTATTAAAACAGCATTTAGGAATCAACGAGACAGAGGAAGAAGTCTTGGATTTTTTATGTTTGATTTATTTTTGTTTATTTGATTGATTGATTATGCTTCAGCAACGAAATTGCTGGAGGCTTGCAGATTTTGAGGTAACTTGGGTAAAGTATGTAGTAGGCATATAAGGAGCTAGTGAACTGATAACATCTTCAGATTGAGAGGTCAAAGGTGACAAGGTCTCACACTTGGGTTTGCTGAGACGTTTTGCGGTGATAAAATAAAAGTAATTTATATTCATATTGAATAATTAAACGCATTCCTATATCCATGTTTTTT
>JZLH01S0326076.1:109596-131534 GCA_001188425.1 Eucidaris tribuloides | reverse complement strand
AGACCTATTTTAGGCCCGGTGACCTTTGACCTTTGACCTTTCAGCTCCAAAATCTAATCAGTTCATTGGTGGCTCATAATACATACTTCACCCAAGTTACATGACAATCCGACCAGCCGCTCCCAAGTTATCGCGGTAACGAACCCAAATCAGACATATTTAAGGCCCGGTGACCTTTGACCTTTGACCTTTCAGCTCCAAAATCTAATCAGTTCATTGGTGGCTCATAGTACATACTTGGTCTTAGTTACATCAAAATCCGATCGGGGGTTCTCAAGTTATCGCTGTAATGAGATCCGGTAACGGACGGACGGACGGACGGACGGACGGACGGACGGACGGACGGACGCACGCACGGACGGACAACCCGAAAACATGATGCCTCCGGCAACTTCGTTGCGGAGGCATAATTATGTGCAAAACTCAGTGCAGTGCTAAACACAATAAAGTTTCACCTCTCAGAGCCCTGAAGTAAGCTACATGTAAGATGTAAGAAAAATATGTACAAAATATAAAGTCATAACTAGACTTTAATTCGTCACTGAGACGAATTGGTGATCCGCGTAAACGCTCCGATCATTAAATCTAAACATAATGTGACAAACAATTTATACCAAGTACCATTATTTGCTGAAATATGTCCTTCATCACTTTAAATTCTCCAAAAAAAACACTAATTCAACATTCGACGTACCCGTACGCGTTCGTCCCAACGTGCGCGCACTTATGATTAGCACAAGTGATGACCTTTGACCTAAAGTTACCTTGCACCAAGTTTGGTTATCTTACTCGACTCGTATTATGAGATATGCGCAAAATACGTTTTTTCTTTGTGACGTCACAGATGACGTCAGAAGAATTCGTCATGGAAAGTGATACATGAAACCTTATCTACGCATCATAGGCTATCAGAATAAGCAATAAAAAGTAGGGGTCATCGTTAATTCTGGAGAGTTATGAGTGATTAAAAAATGCCCATCATTGAATACGCGCGCATGCGCGCGCATTTTAGTTTTTTGGACTTCTAAGCGATATTATGGATCCGGGTGGTCGGAAAAAGATCGTAATTGATGGAGAATTCGGTCAGAAATCCAAATCCATCGAAAAAACGACGATATTCGGCCGGGAAAGGGGTGCGCACGAAAAAACGCGCGCGTACGCGCGCGCACTAAAATGCTCCAAATTACCTGAAACGTATAGATCTGTCAATAAGAAGTGATTTGGAGCATTTTTGCATTTTACGCGCCCGTCGTAACGCGCACGCGCGCGAGGTACGGTCCAAAAGTTGACCCTTGACCTCAACTTGACCTTTGCCAAATTTTGTTGTTTTATTCGACTGCTGGCTCGAGATATCGCAAATGTAGGTTAAGTCTACCTTTTGGCTTTTTACGTCATAAATGACGTCACAGCTGCTCTATCACATTGACAGAACAACTATGCCGAGGTATTAACATGAGACATAACTGTGCTAAGTTACAAGATTATTGACGACGTCATTGTTGAGTTATCGTGCTAACAAGAAATGACCAGAAAGAAACACAAATAAACAAAAAAATTCTGACGAAATCTATGGTGATCCGCGTTTACGCGGATCACCAATAATCATGTAAACCAATGGTAATCACTATCATATCTAATTGGTTGAATTGTTTTATGTAATATAGAACAGAGTTATAATGCAAACATCAAAGCAAGTTTTCAGGGGTGTGAAAAAAAATATATGAAGGCTTAATTCTGTATGGTGATGCTATCACTACTATACTGAATCTTATTGAAAATTTGAGTACAACATCCAATGAAATACTTCAAAAATTAATTAATTACTACTGTACACGCTGAACATTTTGCAGTGGTTTGATTTCACTAATTTAGGCCTAAACAACTTTAAAAAATCTCTTCCTTATATGCCTACAAAGTGAACAAACACAACAAATTGTGAAAAGAAAACTCTCAAAGTATCCATCTTAAAGCAAAATTGTAAAGATATCTTTAAATAAAATATGTGCCATAAATAGTTTTTACAAGGTCTAAGCATATGAACAATCAGTGGAGCTAATTATCTGGTGAACAAGAACTGCTGTAGTACATTGTTTTGTCAATATAATCGTAACCAGTAACTATGCCTTGAATCACATAACTTCTTGTACTTTTATATAATTTACAAGACGAAAAACATAACTACACATCAAGTATTTCTCATGAAATAATTACCCATAAATATCAGCAAGTTTGATTGAATTACTACAGTCTGTTTCAACATGACTCTACAACTATGTCATATATTTTCCTAAGTCCCAGTTATCCTTAAACACTCGTTCATTCTGTCAGGTTACTAAAGTCAGGTATCACTGCTTACCATTGATGTCTTTGTTTTTTAACTGGACCACAGTCTTGCCACTCTTCTGGTTGCCACCGTCTGTACCGCCCTCCTGACCTTTGACATTAGGGTCATCATCGTCGCTGTCATCAGCATCGTTTTCGTCTGTCACCTCCAGGGATTCCTTCAACTCTTTCTGCAGCCACGTGGGAATCTACACAAAATTGGAAGGGCAAGGATATAGCCATTTTTATTTCATATGGTCATTGTAACAAGAGAAACATATAATGAAAACGCAATGAAGCAGCATATCCAGTCAAGAGCTCGAATCAAGCAGGTTCATTAAGGCTTACTTATTATCACTTGATACTTGATAGTGCATCAGCATAATGATGATCATGGACTGTAAAAGATGAATTTTATTACCTGTTACTGTATGCATATAGGTAATAATTACGTTTATCAACTCATACTAGTTTCACTTATCTAAACACAACACTGATCCTGAGATGGATGTGAAAAATCAAGAATATCAATATCATTGTAAACCTTTTTCTATGCTTTAATTATTTATGTTCTCACCTACCCATCAATGTATGGACACGAGCAGAAAACACAACAAACAATCTCCTCATTTTGCCCTGATTGATAGACAGTTTCTCCAATCCTAATCTTTTCGCCTGATGGAAAAAGAATTCATTATTCCAGTTTTCCCTGATTTCCAGTCTGGATGAGAACCTTGTTGCATTGTCTTCTGAGTAATTGGGTATGTGAAAGATTGTAACTGTTATTTTTTTCTTCTCACAACACTACATTACCTAATAAAGATTTTGATAACTTATTTATTATTTTAATAGCAACGTAACTGAACATATTAAACTATTTGAATTGCACGTTTATAAATAACTCAAGAGGAGAACCAATCGTAAGTTCACTGGTATCTTACACATAAAGATAACTAACTAGCTAACTGACTGACTAAGTGACTGACTGATTAACTAACTAAAAACTCATCACCAGATGTACAGTGGAGGGATTCACAAAATATGAAAACTGTCACAGTTATTCCTTTCACAATAATGATCATCTTTTACCTGTCTATGAAAGCTTTCCATACTCACATTTCCCTGAGTATCTAGTTCTGAGGTCTCAGAGCTGGTGTACTCATCTCCTCCATCATTACTGAGTGTGGAGGGCTGGTTGGTGTTGACCGTCGTGTTGGTTAGGCTGTTATTGCTCCTGGATGTTACGGAAATAAACAGAAACATCTCAATCAATAGAAAGAGTATTATATGATTGAGTGATGAACAACAGATACAAGGAAGAAATGAATTTATAAATGGTGTCATTTATAACTAACATTACTAAGTGAATGACAACATGGTATCAATACTACTACTACTAATACTACTACTACTACTAATAATACAAACCATTTATTTAGCTCTTAATATGGGCATTTCTAAATGCACTGTTTTCTATCTATGATTTAATACCAGGAATTAAAGTTGAAAAAAAATTAAAAATTATATGAGAATCCTTAAATAGTACAAAACAATAAAAATTAGTGCAAACTGAAAATCAAAGTTTGTTGGCACCCACATTGACCGACCTACAACTGGGACATTCCAGGGAATTATTCATCAAAAAGATAAGTTTTCATTTGATAATGAACAAGAATAAAACTTCCATACCTTTTGAATACATACACATATCATACAAATATACTTACACATATACACTTACATATGACTACATATTCATACACAATACATGTACTATCAAGAGAAAATAATTAAATGAAGTATAACTCATGCTCAACACACTTCCCTGAGCCATTGCACTACTGACTCCTCATCCAAATTTATTTAAAAAATCACAAACAGCAGTGCAACGGTGCCAAAATCTTACATTTTCCTCAGGAAATTTCTCCTCTTTCTCTTGGACTTCCTCCTTGGTAATGGACAGCTCGTCTCCAGCTGAATGAAAATGTTCTCCCCATGACAGATGACGTGACTCAAACTCAGCTCATACAACTCATCGTTACTCTCAGATCCAAGCCTATGTATGAGGGAAAAAAAAGAACAAATCTGTCACATATGTCGATCAGTACCCAAGTATTTGCAAAGTTCTGAAAAATATTGCTATCATGCTAATCACACCCCTGAAGGCTTAACATATACAGTATACAATGAATGTTTTGCGGTGGTTTGATTTTTGTGAATTACAGAACTAAACAAACATGAAAATTTCCACTTTCTGATATATTTGTACAAAGTCACTGCAAATGCAATAAAATTGCAAAAATAAACTCTCGCGAATTCCCTCTTGATGCCAAATTGCGAATACATATGTTCATGAAATTTATGGCATGTACAGTAATTGTATGTGACACTATTTTATATTTAAAGGGATCAGGAAAAGGGATTTGTGGAAAGTTTATGACGGGGAAAATGGCAGAAATATTGCAGTTTTACTGAAGATAATTGATGTGTTACTATATTATCCCTTTATACAAATTGACTCAGGGAAGAGCTATTCTCAACTTGCCCAGACAGTTAAGTGTACATTTCAAGACTTCTGCTGAATCATATTCAGTTCTTCACGATTTCTATTGTAGGTCAGTATGAAATGATGCTTTTGACATACAATGCAGCACAGAAATTGCCTATCAACCTGTTGGCTACGGGAACCAGATATGCCCTGTGTTAAATCTATGGTATTTTCAGAATTTCAGAGGCAACCGGTTAACATTTTAAGTGAACAGATAATATGAGTGCTCAGATTTTGATTCAGCAAAAGAAAGATACCTAAATACAAGCTTACAATGTTGTATTCTTTTGTTCCATTTTTTGAAAGATTTACAATAAACCATTTGGAGAGTCACATTGGAACGGCCAGTCATTCACGCTGTGGGTGTAAGGGTAGTGTAAACGTCAAATGTGATCAAAGGGTGATAGTCACTTCACTTGTTTTGAATATGCATTGATCCTTATTTCTCATGAAAATGACTCTCTGTTCATTTTTTTTTAAAGGTGATGATTTATGTGGATCTGTGCACTAAAAATGATTTTTTTTCCTTACTTCTTTGAAGAGCTTTGTCCAGTTTTGCAAACGAAGAATATAATCCTTCAGTTCTTTCTTTCTTTTACACGATATCAATGTATAACCCCAAACCCCAACAAACCTGGACACAGTCGTTAAGACAAGTTCACAAGTATGCATGGATTGCATGGAATGTTTAAAAGGACTTACTTGAGGATGGGCGTCGGCTGCAGGAAGAGCTCTGATTTTTCCTGGCTGTCCAGGCTCTGGTGACTGGTGGCGCTAGGCATGTGACGACGGCTGCCATTGCCTGATCCTCCTGGGTATATAGAGATGGAAAAAGGAAAAATTATAATTAGATGACTGGTCAAGTTACATCAGATGTTGTGGTAACCAATGTCAATTTGGGGTTAAAGGGGGACATCAGACTGCAAATAAGTAAACTAGTATATTTTTGTATTATTTTATTTTCTACATAGTAGATCACCATCACAAAATCATTTTTACAGATTTTGACCAGTCTCGGGCATGCAGGTGTAATATAATGTATCATGAAGTCTTGCTGTTTTGTATGGCTCATACACTTAAATAAAAATGCATGCTCTATGATAGTGTTCCTGCTGGTTCAAAATTATAAAAAAAAAATCTGAAAAATAACCTTGAAATGTCAGAAAAATATTTCAGAACCTACACCCACCCCCCTCCCCCCCCCAAGAAAGAGTGATACAATCGTAATTGTAAAGAAATGGTATGTTGCCTTGAGCACACAAGTACCTATCGATACTAGTAAAACATATAGTTATGTTCTCTTTGAATAAATATCAAATCTCAAGAATTCTACTGATACAAGATCACTATCAAAACATCACAAAATGCCAGAACAAAATAACAACTACCACTAAATACAGTTTTCATATAACCATGGCAGGAAGATTACCCATTGGAGACGATTCGATTTCAAAATAAGATGCATTCTCCATAGACCCAATGTAAGCTATTTCACTCTTAGTCTCCAACTGGCTACTATTATGCACTCATGTAGTACTAATCTAAGGCACAACTAGCATAGTAAAGAACTCTTTGTTAGACAAAAATTGTATATTGCACAGATTGAAAGGCAAAGACATTTTTGTTTCATTTAGGAATGGGGAAGGGGCTGGTTGAATTGTTAATTTATCAAAATTCTACATCTCAAAACATCATTGTGCTAAATGTTCATGAATGAAGATGTTGATAATCCTAAAACAGTCTAGTCCAAACATGCAACTATGCAACATGCAAGTCCGAAATACCTAAACTGCATCGAATGCTGGTAGGAGAACATTCAAAAATGTACGCATGTCATGAATTCATCGTTCTGCAGCTAGAAATTCCACACGGAAATTACTACCTCAATTTTCATCAATATACTCTATTCTACAACTATTTCTAAAACTAATAAGGGTAATACACATTAGCGATTCATAAACCTACAATAAATGAGTTATATAAGTGCATTACTGATCAGAAAAATGGGCAAATATGTGCTATAATACATAAAACTTCAAGAACATTTTGACAAAAATACTTTGCATTTCATTTAAAAATGGGCAAATTTGAACTGTCATAAACTCTACAAGAACAATTTCACACATAATACTTTGCAATTGCGTTTGATTGAAATATGGGCAAATTTGTGTTATAATAAACTCTAACAAAAAGAACAATGCTCATAATTTTCACCCAAAAATATTTTGAATTTCGCATTTGTTTTAAAAATGCATTTAAAATTAACATAAAGCAAAGAATAAAATCCAAGCAAAAAGACTTTGAACATCAAACGAAAACTGCAATTACACTACATAATCTACATACACCATATGTGTATGACACCACAATGCTCGACAATGAAACTTTCTTTTCACACATGCATGTAAAGGTTTACTGAGATTACAATGAGGTGGACATCTATTTCAACTGTAATACTCTACAGGTGATAAATATTTAGGACTGCTTACACTTTCACAAATGTACAAATTGATGTAACTTTCATTAACTCTCAACGTGCCGAAGTCGAAAATATGCAGCATACAATTCACACAATGTCCATAAAGTTGTACTTTCTCTGGCACGTTAAGAGTTACAGTGAAATCTGTCATCTGATTCAATCTAGATAACGACATTGTTGAAATGCACAATAAAAAAAAACAATTAAAAAAAAATGTATTTTCACCATGTGACACATATCTACCAATCTACCAAAGAGCTAAAATAATGATAAATATGGATGGACATAACTCTTCATGCAATTAGATGGTGTAATTATTTGTGATTATGATTAGTTAGATTTTTATTTGTATCTCTCTGCACATATTTTTTCGATCATTTTCTCTATCAAATCAACTGATTATTTCTGTGATAAATGTAAGAATTCATCTCTGGGTTTTTGAAGTGATTATTTCTGTGATAAATGTAAGAATTCATCTCTGGGTTTTTGAAGATCTAAGTGTAATCTTTGATTACATAAACTACAACATATTGATGTTTACCCTCAGTGCACACACCCATATCAAATCAACAGCTACAATTCAATGTTTATTCATCAAGTTAAACAGAACACTAGAATTGTGAGACACACTCTCCAACAAACGAATCATCAGCTGTAACAGAGGAATTCAAAACTCTTATTTTTAATCATTTAGTTGCCCTTCTCCCTAGCCCCCTCCTCTTTTCTATTGTTGTAAGTTTTTTTTTAAGGATTCAGGTTCCACATTAAAATGTTAAGCTGTTAGATACCAAGTTTCAGTCTGTGTTCTCTTACAGGTCACAGGTCACAAAGTTGTACCCAGATACATGAAATGCACACCACCTTTCACATCAAGCTACAACATCAATTGAAAGTGAAAAACACAGAGCATGCTGGAATTGGTAGTGGAGGAGGGACAATACTGACGCAATGATCACACTGACCCTTGGAATGTAAGCAATGCAATGGCAAAGACTACCAAGTGCAATGACAAGGACAACTATAACAAACATACGTTGAGTTAACCCAACATTTGCTCCGGTGACAATATTTCAGATGGGAGAGAGTTACAGTTAGGGTTGCCATTGGGTTTTCAGTTTAGAATAGGGCTAGGGTGAGGTTTAGGCAAGGCTCCACACTAAGCTTTTAATGCTGTTTGCCCAACTGGGCAAACAAACCCTTTCTTTTCTTTTGTGTGCCCAAACAAAATTTTTACTTGCCCAAAATGAACAAAATGTTTGCTAATTGTATTACTTTAGAGACAATTTTAGAAAAATTTTTTGACAATTAATTGGAATTTACACCAAATTAATTCTAAATTGAAAAAAAAAAATCTTTCATACTCTTGATATAAGAATTCAAAATTTTAACTTGCCTGTAAGCAAATTTACTTGCTCCGGGCAAGAGGGTAAGTGCTAGTGTTAACCCCAAAATAGCCGGGTCTTTCGGTGGATTCCACCCCCTCCCCCCGGAGATCTCAGCTTTCAACCCAAAATTGGCATGCATGTCAACCCCCCCCCCCCCCTTTTGGTCCTTTCAGGTTAAGCCCTGGGTTAGGGGCAGGGAAAAATAAAAATTTTCTTTTCAGGGACTTCTTTTCCTGTTTCAGTGCTTTCCAGATATTCTTTTGTAAAGAACCCTGTGGTAATTTACGGGGGCTCTTTTACACATTTCGGGGCTCTTTAGGCCATTTCGGGGGCAAAATCGCCCTGAGCCCCCGTGTATTTTTTTCCCTGGTTAGGGGTTGAGTTAAGGTCAGGAGTAGGGTAAGGGTTAGGATCTGTGTAAGAAATAGTCATCAGAAAAATTGTCAACGGAGCAAATGTCATAGAACCGACAAGGGATGCGTGATCAGCGGGATGTAAGTAAGACGACCACTATGCCACGAAGCTCACGTCTCTTTTCGCTACATGAACAGCCGCTGTTAGCTTACCGTATCTGTTATTAGATGGTACCTGGTCTAGCATTTGTTCCTCTTTAGGCCAGACCAGAGGAACGGCTGTTTGCATGCATGCAATGACGGAGTCAGCACAAATTACTGCAAACATTGGGTTACATCAAGCAAATGGGGAATTAACTTTTTTTGTATGCAGAATTAAAACAGAATCAATTAAATTGGCAACATGTATGTATGTATGTATACAAGTGTAAGAAAATATGATGAGTACATTTATTTAGCTCTGTACTTTTTCAGAAAAAGAAGCAAGGAGACTAACTATCATGAGTGATATGATTTTATAATTAAGCAAACGATGTACATGTTTTTATTAATTATTTTCCTTTTTAATATTTGGAAAAACTACAATCAAACTGTGCGAAGCAAAGTCATATGGAACAGTCACAACATTTTTTTGGCCGCCCTGCCGCTTTAAAACAGATTATCAAATGTGTAACTCCACTGCTGTATGTAAAATCAAAACCTAAATCACTCGACTTGTAACATATGCTTACATAATGCTTTCCACTTACATGCAATATCATGCAACATATTCCATAACACTTTAATGTTAGTTGTCACATGTAATGTGCTTTGCATGTATAATTATTTCCTTTTTTTAAACTTCAGAATATGCATAATTTTGATCACTTTGTTATTGTTGTTATACAAAGAACAATCTTCGATAACATGTTGCACACAGTGGTAATGATGTGAATAAGGTCAAGCCTGTGTACAATTTTGGTGAATCTGACAAATCTTTCATCAATCATAAAGTATGGTATTGTCACAACAAACATCAGAAAGGAACATCAAACCTACCACAATTAAATATAACGAAGAATTATGACTTTTTTTTTAATGAAGATCGAGCAGATATCACTATGTTCATTACCTCGGGCAAAACATCAGCCCCACCAATACTTTTACATTTGATTCATTTCTCAAAGATTAAAGTATTACAGAGCATGGGATTTTCAGCTCATTAATAGATCACATAGATCCATCTAAAGACACAAAAACAAGAACAATATTTTTCACTACAAACTTAAAGCTCAGTGACATGACTGGGAGAAATAAAAAATTCCTTTAGAACCAAACTGGTTGAAATATAAACAAAATGTACACCATCAGGAGTGGAACTCCTGGCTGGAAGGATTTGTCTGGAGTTTGTTTACTTAATGTGAATCAAGCATGAACAGACCCAGAAGTTTAATTTTATTGGGGCACGATAGATTTAATCCCCATAGAAGGCTACACTACAAATCTGTTACAAGCCATGCTTAAGGACATTATTTTAAATGAGTCACTTTTGACAACAAAATTTTCAAAGTTGAATCCTTGCATAGTTTACTTGATTCTAGAATAGTTTTTACCCCAAGTTGAGGACTACCCCCAATCATGTCATTTACCTTTAAATTATACTGTACATTCAATTGTTTGAATATTGTAATGAAATTTGTATGTCTTTCAGCCTGTTAATATGTGTACATTAATCCTATTACTCAATTTGCATGAAGAATTAAAAGGGCTATTATCAAGCACACATCAACCACAGGGAATTTTTCTTCTTGAACACGAAAAGATTACAGTGACAATCAGGTACATGTAATCTTTCCATTCAAATTTATGTGAATAACTGTATTCATTTGTATGCATATTTTCGCTTATTTAGGCCAACAGGAAAATGTGTCTAGCGCTATAGGAGATCACATTCCGTAAAGGTATATTTTCATGACATGAACGAATATCAATCCTTACGCCAAAGATACAGATAGACAGTACAAGTGGAGAACAAGTCACTGCCTAGACAAGTTTAGAGGGTATCCACCAATTTACATGCCAGGTCCTACTTCTTGTGTCCGCATTTTTTACTTCTCCTTATCATGTCAACGCCCTTTAACCTTTACATTATAATTTCATATATTATTTTCTTGGTGAACTCACTTTTAGGGGTTATGAAGAACATAATTGGGAGAAGTAAAAAATGCTGACACAAGAACTCGGACCTGGCATGGAAATTGGTGCATACCCTATAAACTTGTCTAGATAGTGACTTGTTATCCACTTGCACTGTCTATCAGTATCTTTGGCGTAAGGATTGATTTTCATAAATGTCATGAAAATATGTCTCCACGAATGTGATCCCGATAGCGCTAGACACATTTTCCTGTTGGCCCAAATAAGCAAAATTACGCATACAAATGAATACAGTTATTCTTATAAATTCTGCATGGAAAGTTATGCTTGACTCTCACCTGTAATTGTTATTTGGGGCATCAGCGGAATATAGTACTAACCCACAAAAGTGTCATTTTGAGATAATCAATTTTCAAAGTTTGAAAAAATCCATAAATCACAGTCTTTGGTCAGGTGTCTTGAAATTTAATCAAATAAAAGAGAAAATATTAAAGATGACCCTCTGTAAATTTGGAGAACGAAGATTAAGATAAAGTTGTAAATTTTATGTCAATTCTGACATAAAATCGGTTAGCACTATATTTCTCCTGAAATTAATACATGCAAAATCCCAAAGGAAATTTTGTCATTCATCAAAATTAAGTTTTATTCACACAACTGCTACTTTATCGAATGAGGTGGATTCTTGGGATACTTCTAAACATAAATTTCCACAAAACAACAAAAAATAATTTTTTAATTTTCAGCATGAAAATAGTGCTAACCCACAGGTAAAAAAGGTGAAAAATTGCTTTAAAATTTGCAATAAGCAGACTTATTATATATTCTGACTGAAGTAAATTCATACAAATCTGATAAATCTTTTTTGTTATAGCAGCTACCTGTACTTCATACCGAAATTGCAGAAATTGCCAAAAAACTTGTCACTCTGAAACTTAGGATGAATATGGAGCTAACCCACAAAGATAAAACATATTGAAAACATCTTGAAAATTGTGGCTTAGCACTATATTGCTGCCAAAAAGTTGATACTTTTTTTCGGGGAAAAAAGGTGTCCACCTTTATTGACCATCTTATTGGTCGAATTCAAATATTATATTTTTATACAAGGTAGAGTGGTGGATAAGGATCATGAAAACGTGTGTAACTCAATATTCACAAAAATGAGGGTTAGCACTATATTCCACCGACCCCCTCATTTGTTTATACACTAACCTGTGATTCTGGCATCGGGGGACGAACTGTGGCTTCCCTTTTCTCCGTTGGGAAGAAAGACGCTGTCACTGCTGTCGAGGCGAGTGGGTCTGCCACCAGGGGGCGCACTCTTCACAACTACAGACAAATTTGAATGAGATGTATTCAGGTTGATTGTCATATGAAGTATACACTTTGAACAAAAACATCTAACTGCCAGCCCATCCGGAACCTCTGACAGTTGGAAAAAAAAAGACTTTTAAAGGAAAATAAAATAGGTTTCTGCACTGGTGGGCTTAGTACTGTAGTACAGATGTTAAAGTGATATGTCTTTTTAACAACTACTCAGTATATTTCCCTTCAAAAGCAATGGATAATAATCAATGATTATCAACCATTAGGAAATTGCATGAAGTAAAAATACACATTGTAAATATGGTTTCATTTTGAAGTAAAATTCAGGTAAACACAATTCCATAATTTATATATCTGTGTTACACATATTATTCAAAAATATTTTTCATAGCTGCAAAATACAATTGTTTTATTTGATTATTGGCATTTCATTACATATTTTACTATATTTTTATCTAATTTGTTTTTGTTCTTTATTGTATCATTCCATTTAATTGTTAATTGTGATAGAATAAGGTTATTATTACAATACACAACACCAGTGACAAATCCAAAGTTCTTTTTAAAAGGGGGTGGGAGGGGGCATTGGGACCATTTTGATCTGACAGGGAAAAACATTTTTTTTTTCGTATTTCCCCTTTTTGTTTTAGGCCAACATAAAGAGATGGGGTAGACACAGCCAACTCAAGGGGAAAAAAAGGGGAGGGGGCTATGGCCAAATTGGCCCCTTTTAGGTCCCTGGTTCTGCCATTGGTAATCCAACAAGGGGACATACCTTCAGCTCTTGGTGTGGTTGGAGCACTAAGACTAGACCCATCACTAGCTGGTGGTGCTGGAAAAGATGATAAAGAAATCAATTTTAGTTTTTAAGTGAAATTCTTAAATGGTTGCAATACTAAATATGCTGATATTATATCTCAATTGATATGAACGTGCCACACACACAAGGAAAACAAAACCGTCTCCAATGTCAAACACTTGTTTTGTAACTTTCTCTTAACCTCAGGGTTGAGTGCTTTTGATGAAGATAATAATGACAGTTTTGCAACAGGGCAGCTTGTTATCAGTGGATAGATACCTACATCCACTTTACAAAATTTATGATCATTATCATTTTTATTATTATTTCAAGTGGTAACATTATAAGTGGTCTTTATATCTTCTTGTGCATTTATTAATTTGAATCACAATATCTTCTACACCACAATACAGAGAAATCAGAAGAAAGTATGTTGACAATTTGGAGTAAAATAATATTACATTATCATTAAAATCATTTTTCTATATCAGCCCCAATAGAGCTTTCTTAAAACTACATCATCCCAAGTATTTACTTGAAGAAGGGAACCTATCATTCCGGTTTTATTTCCACTTACTAGCAGCCTCAGGTTTATCTCCATCGTTCTGCGTCGCCGCCACGATCTTCTCCATCGGTATCTTCAGGCTTCCCGTCGACCCCAGTGACCCCCGACCCCCACCGCTGGTGTTCCCGTCCTGACCTTTGCCCCCCTGGTGGAAGACCATCTCATTGCTACTCTTGGTGCTATCGTTGCCTGGTTCGCTGGTCAGCCAGCCCTTGCCCCACAGGTAGAGGAAGTTGTCGGTGGCTCCTACAACTGTGTAGTCCTCACCACATGCAACAGTCTAGGGAAGATATCATTTTATTTCATTTATTTCATTTCATTTCTAACAAAATATAACAAATAAGATACTCAATTGCATTAAAATAGATGTTGCAAGCAATATATTTTTAATATATATTAAATAATTAATGTTTTGGGGACATAATAATCATTATAAAGAAACTATGATTTAATTTTGTTTCATTTATTTTATATTTTTAAAACAAAATGTAGCATATATCAATTAAACCTACTACATACCAATATCATTAATATTAATATTAATATTAATATTTGATCAATATTATAAAATTTCATAAATAAAATTTCAGAAATAATACAACAAAATACTTGGCTATGTCATAGAAAATAAGTGTGACAAACTATGAAATTGTAGTAAGAAATTGAGACTGCTAATAGGCTGGACCTGTAAAGTGTAAAGTCTCATCAAATGGTAAGTTACTAAGGTAAAAAAACAAAACAAAGTAGCATGTACATACCAGGTACTACAATACACTGAGAAGTAAAATTCAGAATTTTGTCAATGTAATCTATATTTTGCACGGTCTGTAATGTTTGTTAGCTTAGAGTATCCCTATGAGGTTGTATTTTTTTTTCTTTCATTTGTGTGTATGTGTGTGTTTAATTTGTTTTGTTTTCTATTTTTTTTTTGCTCTTTCTTACTGCAAAGTAATGATTACTCTTTGTATAACATCAAGCCATAAAGTGCATTTATCTACTTTTCCCAACATAATCATCAAATTTTACAGTTATTTAGCTTATGTCAGCAGTCAAGACAAGTACATGTATATACTGTAATCATGAATTTGTGGATGAATATCTTTCTGCATTAGAATATGCTACAATCAATGAGCAATTAATTTTTTTTTGACATCTTTAAGTATCAAGAGTCAATGAAATACACTCAGTACTGGTACATGAACTGTTTCATCCGAAGTACAGTACTTACCGAGACAATGTTATTGAACATGGCCTGGACCGGGGCCGGAGCCTCTCGGGGCTTGGTGTTGCCCAGACCCAGCTGACCCTGGTGGTTCTTGCCAAACATGTAGACCAGGCCCTGTTCCACAACAACGGCACTGTGATGAGGCCCCAGGACCATGTCCACGACCCGGAACTTACTGAGCGCTTTGACGACAGTCGGGAACTTCCTGCCCTCAACTTCAGTCTGTAGACATAAAAAAAACACAAGCACATCAATGATGTGGTGCTCATGTAGTATCCGCCAAAGAAATTTATTTTTCACAAAATTTCAAAATTTCATGTAGAAGAAGCATTTTTGTAATTTTAGCAAAAATTTCACATAAATTAGCTCAGATAATTTTTCTAGTCAAAATTTCACAATTCCATGTAGAAGTATGGTGTAACTCATGTAGCTCTACCAGATAAAACCACAAAATTCAAAATTGGTCAACAAATAAAGGAGAAGAATCATTTTTTGTTTGGTTTACCTCATGTAGCTCTACCACATGAAACAACAACAACAACAGGCAACAAGTAGATTAGAGGCATTTTTTTTGGTGATTTTTTAATCAATTTCGCATAAATTAGCAGCATAAATTACCATTAATGATTTTCTAGACAAAATTTCAGAATTTTGTGTAAAAGCTTGGTGTACCTCACATACCTCTATCAGAGAGAACCAACACAAATCAAAATTGGTTAAAAAATGAAGGAGAAGAAGCGGTTTTTTTTGTGTGTGTGTGTGTGTGATTTTCAAGAAATGCACATAAATAAGCATATTTTTAATGAGTTTCAAAATTCTGTGTAGAAGTTTCGAATCCCCTACCTCCTGGTATCATATAAAGCAAACGACTTACTTTTGTGAACATATTCTTCATGGAGGCCAAGAAGCCCTGCCTGTTGTTGAGAGCCAGTTTGTTGTTGAGGTTGTTACCACAGGCCAGCAACGACCCCATGTCGGTCAGGAACATGGTGCCATCTACACCACACTTTACCCTCTTGACAAAGACGTCGTCACGGAGGGGCACTTCTTTGGGTTCACAACTGAAGAAAAGAAGACATCACAGACACAATAATTACAAATAATAATGATGTGGAGAAGAAGAGAAGAATAACAAAATAAGAACTAGACAGGAAGGAGAAGAAAAGGAACAACAACAACAAAAGGAAGAAGAATGAGAAGAAAAAAGAAGAACAAAAAATAAGCAGAAGGAGGAGGAGGAAGGAGAAGGAAGAGACAATGAAAATTGACAAAGAAGAAGCAAGAAGAAGGAAGAAGAAGAAGAAGAAGAAGAAGAAGAAGAAGAGAAGAAGAAGAAGAAGAAGAAGAAGAAGAAGAAGAAGAAGAAGGAAAGAAGAAAAGAAGGAGAAGAAGGAGAAAAAGGAGAAAAGGACGAAAAAGGAGAAAAAGGAGGAGGAGGCAGGAGGAGGAGGAAGAGGTTGAGGAAGAGAAAGAGGAGAAGAGAAAGAAGGGAAGAAGAAAAGAATAAGTTATTGCTAAAGTATTCAATTTTTTTGGCATTAATCTATCCTTTTATTCTTAATTGCAAGATTGAGTTTCTGTTTGGATCAAATGTTGGGCATTATAAGAAATCACTTTTATTATTATAATACCCAAATTTCATTGCAATGAGTCAAGTTTTGTTAGTCATGAGTATGTTCACAGATATGTTTTGTTGCAACCCTAAATTCATGCATACATACCACATTACAACGAAAACATATCACTATAAACTATGCACATGATGTAAGTAAAATAAGACATGGAGTTGAACTAAAACTTAATGTCAGTGTTGTTTGTAAATGCTTCACATGCATGCATACATCCCAGGATAAAAGAAGTTCCCAAGTATAAAGCTTACACATTCTCTTCTTCTCCTAGTCCCATTCTACCATCCTTGCCTTTTCCCCAGGCAAAGATCTCACCATCTGAACCGATAGCAACGACATGTTCCGGACCACAGGCTATGCTCGTCACATCAACACTGTAAGAAACGTCATGGAGAAATTATGGAATAGAGTCATTATGAATAATTTATTATTATTACTGGTACCTGGAATGTGCAGCTCAGTATATTGTTCTCTGTCCCAAAATAATAATATGACATATATGCGACCCATCACCAAGATACCCTGATAAAGTCACAAAACCCAGAGGTAAAGAAAGTGCCATATATCATACAAAGTGAAGTGTCTGCAAAAATCAAAAGTTTTATGACCTGCACATGTTGCAAAAGTTTTAATATTTATATTTTTCACAAAAGGAATTTTTCTATCTACGTTTATGTTTCATAAGATGTTCGATTTTATCAGGATATCGTGGTGACAGGTCACAAATGTTTGTTTATTTTTCACCTAAAGCATTAACTGACTTATGACAAAACTTGTTCAGTCACAATGAAGCCATGTCACAGAGACAAGTCAGTTTATGAATTGTTATGTTCAGGACCAAGAATAATTCATGCCAAAAAAGGATATTGACAACATAGCAACAGTCAAGAATTCAGCATTTTGAAGTCCCAGCTTATTGGGAATACATTTTTCATGTGGCACAATGGGCATAAACAGTGAAGTTTAACGTTTAACATTTCACAGTTAAATGCATTTCTAGAAGTTTCGTGATTTATTTGAATTTTATTTTATTTCATTTCAACACTGTAAAAAAAAGACTTGCATCAGCCAAACTGCTGTTCTTCAGCAAGTCTGTGCATTTACAATAATTAAAACACATTAAATATTACATGTACCAACAAAAGGGGTTATTGATTACTGATCAATAACAGATAGTTCTAAAAGTCAATAACCTCTTGCAGAATCATGTATGATTGCTTTGTACAACATTAAATATTCCACTACATGTGTTACAACCAACAAAAATATTAATTCATAAAACAAATTAAAAATTAAAAAAGTGAAATTGAGGAAAACACACCACACAAATAAAACAATATAAATATGTATCCCTGCAAAAGCAACACTTCATAGCTTTTTACACTATCACAAATATTTGTGAAAAATGCTTAAAGATTGAGTTTGCTTTCCAGCAACTAACCTGAGCAAGGTCTCTATAAGGCGTGGTCTTGAGGCACTGTGGTAGTCTCCGTGGCCCAGGCACCCTGATGAACCATCCCCGCATGTCATGACAATACCATTGTCACTACTAAATACACTGAAGCCCTCTCCACAAGCAACTCTGCAGAACAATAAATAAAAAAGAATGATAAATATAGGAACTGACTAAAATCGCCACTTCTGTAAGCTGAATAATATTACAAAAATAATATGTTTTGGTATGTCAGTGTGTGTGTGTGTGTGTTGCGGGGGGGGGGGGGGGGCTATCCATTTAAGCTATGCAATTGGATATGAGTATACAGTGTGGGGGAAGGGGTTAATGGGGATTAGAAGTACGAGAGTACAAAAGTCAAACTTCACTCAGTCCTACAAGGGTCTCAAGTTTTGTGTGTAATTGCCCTGCAGAGAGTATGACAGCTAACATGGAAAGTTATGTGTGAGACTACATGAGAGCCTATACATTAAAACTTTGAAGACAGATAACGTCGAGATCCTGCACTGTATGAAAATTAATTGACATGAAGAATGTTTTATGCACCCTACCGTGAGGCATTAGAATAAAAAATAAAAATAAAAAAATACAACATATTAAAAACTGAAATTATATGTATATACTCAAACTATCTTTACTCACCCTGTA
Organism: Eucidaris tribuloides; assembly: GCA_001188425.1. NCBI lineage: Eukaryota > Metazoa > Echinodermata > Echinoidea > Cidaroida > Cidaridae > Eucidaris > Eucidaris tribuloides. The sequence goes on along the minus strand of JZLH01S0326076.1, from coordinate 112,664 downwards.
ATTGATTTTCCTTTGAGGGCCTCGATTGCTGAGGGAGATGACCTTGGTTGGAGGTCACCGTGACCCAACTGACCCTTGTTCCCGTCACCCCAGCCATACACCACTCGCTCACAGGTCACCAGGGTGATGTGGGTGCTGCTAACAGACACCTGTTGAACCAAGTCAAGACAAGTAAAAAATGTTGTTTTAATTAAATTCCTTGTTTTCAAGTATTCTAATTATTCAAGACATGTTAAATATGATTATATTGACTACTTATGAGACAATTGGGCAGACCTCACAAAATTGAAAAAGAGAAAATGGCAGAAGGCATTTGGGCATCTGGTCTTACCAAAGTAGATACCTTAAACCAGGGAGCTTGGGGAAAACATACATGGGTGATAAATGATGATGATGATGATGATGATGATAACACTGACATAATCATATTAATAAAATATATCCAGTTAATCTTCATTTTCTTTTATTTACTTCCATTTAATTTTTCCATGTTTTGTTGATACAGAAAAGTAGCTACATTTGCCTTTTGCAGCAAACCAAAGGTAAATACTCTTAAAAGACATATGATCACAGACTATACAAAGTAAAGTTTAAAAAACTACAAGTACTCACCTGTCTAATCTTTAAGAGAGACGGCAACTCGACTTTGACTGGAATGGGAGGAATTCCTGGGAGAGATGTATCAATCTGATACAAAACAGACCTGTCAACAAAAGAAATAAATAAAATTCATTTTAAAACATCAGATAATATGCTGGTGATATTACTGAAAAACCAGAAAAAAGGTGGACATTTTCCTCCATAACCATAAATCTTTCAATTGCACAAAGCAAATTAATTTCCATGGAGTAAAGTTTTGACAGTTGGGCATTCCAACATACTCTGTCTTTATCATATAAACAGAGACGTAAACACTGAACAATACATAAATCATGAAACACTTCTAATGACAAAATATACACTAGTCTCATACATCAGTAACTTGAAGCATCTATTTAAGGAGGCCACTTAGTGTCAAACTGAATTTTTACTATTTCTGAGACAGTCAGGGTATCTGGACATTCCTTTTCTGACTTCTCTTTTTTTAATCTAAAATAAGGAGAGTAGGCAAGGATGCCACTATACTAGTCAATAAGATGTACATGTACATGTACATATCCCTACCAAACATAAGAAAAAACTGAACACATTTTTAAACATTTCCCACCTCGTTCGTTTCTTTTTGTTGGTGGCGCTATCATTGGAGGTTCCAAGGTCGTCTTCCACATCTGTGGTGGGGTCAATGTATCGCTCCATCAGCATGGGCAGGTGATTGAACAACAGGGCGTTGGCCGAGGGCCGGTACTCTGGCTCTCTCTGCAGCATGTCCTGGACCAGGGATTTGAATTCCTGGCTGTAATTCCCTTTAACTGGGGTAAATTGACCCTGGAATTGAATATAACAAATGATGCAATGAAAATGGTAAGATAAAAGGGGCTAGTAGTTTGATTCTCTCTGCAGCATGTCCTGGACCATGGATTTGAATTCCTTGCTGTAATTCCGTTTTACCAGGGTAAATTGACACTGAAATTTAATGAATCAAATAATGCAACTAAAGAGTGAGATACAAGGGGCTGGTAATTTAGTTCTCTTTGCAGCATGTCCTGGACCAGGGATTTGAATTCTTGGCTGTAGCTTTCACTGGGGTGAATTGACCTTGGAATTGAATGAATCAAATTATGCAATGAAAATAGCAAGATAAAAGGGGCTCGATTCTCTTTGCAGCATGTTCTGGACCAGGGATTTGAATTCTTGGCTGTAGCTTTCACTGGGGTGAATTGACCCTGGAATTGAATGAATCAAATGATGCAATGAAAATAGCAAGATAAAAGGGGCTTGTACTTTCGATTCTCTCTGCAACATGTCCTGGACCAAGTCTTTTAATTTTTGGCTGTAATCCCCTGTTACCAGGGTAAATTGACCCTGGCATTGAATGAATCAAATGATGCAATCAAAAGAGTACGATAAAAGGGGCTTTTGATTTGGTTATCTCTGCAGCATGTCCTGAACCAGGGATCTGAATTCCTGGCTGTAATTCCCTTTCACTGGGGTAACTTGACCCTGAACGTGAATGAATCAAATGATACAATGAAAATGGTAAGATAAAGAGACTCCCGTCCCAAAAACGTGTGGTTTACAGGAGTGTACACATAAATTTGATGCGTGTTCCTCTTGTCTTAAATTCCCAAACCACACATTATAAATGTTCACAAATTCACTCCTAAGCATTTATATATATGTATTATGATGCTAATTTGGAGAATGTTGAAACATAGATTGTATTAAATAAATTAGTAAAACTAATATTAATTTCAAGAGGGTAAACAGAAAGGGACAAACTGGGTACAGTCACTCATTGGGAAACAAAAACATCAAGTTCATTAACAGACCACTTAATTTTAGTGAAATAAATATACAGATAAATTAATAAATAAACAAATAAATATATTATTTTTCAATGACAATTTCAATTTTCTTATTGCACCAATTTAATTTCTCTGTGTGTCATATGAATACAAGAACAAAATATAACATACTTGCCACAATTAAATGTACACTAAAGCAGTACAGGGAGAAGCCAGCACACAATTGGGTAAAGATATGACAGTCTGTACAGTACAATGTGGACACAGTATGTACATTGCATTGCTTGCAAACAAATTTCTGAACATTTTCAGCTCACCAAATCAAAGCCAAGAGATAATCTGCAGATTTTAAAGTAAATCTGACAACTCAAATATTGTAGCTTTGAAATGAGTGAATAACAGCTACAGTTGGAATAAAGCTGCCATTTCTTTTCAAATGACCCTTGTCATACAGCATGATATGTGCAAGTGTGCTCTGCAAAACCACTGTCTGAATATTTCTGTAGTCACGTTTCATTAAATGATGTATAAATATTTGTGTAAAGGCACACTATGGCCCTATTGCTGGAATGCTCTGCTTGTATAACAATGTTTGAAGTCCTTGTACATTCCTCACACAGACACACAAAAATGTGTCGACCTTTGCAGTTGGCAAACAGGCAA